>JANAVB010010797.1:3029246-3130529 GCA_029216955.1 Iris pallida | reverse complement strand
ACATATATATATAATATAATATATATATATATATATATATATATATATATATATATATATATATATATATATATATATATATATATATATAATATATATATATATATATATATATATATATATATATATATATATTATATATATATATATATATATATATATATAATCCACTCTAAGATTAAATCCTAATAAATCATAACCTATTTTTCTAGGAAAACCTACAAATTTGTGGGCAAATGGTAGAGAATCTTCTCCTCTCCATTTATGTGAATGAACTAATGCAAAAGAGAATTAAATGGAATTAAAGTACCTAGTTAGTTGTTGGAGGGGAGGAAGAAGAAGAAGCTTGAGAAGAAATAATTGAGAGAGAGAGAGTGTGCTTAGTGGAGAAGAAGAGGGGGGGGGGGGGGCTAGTCATGGCCGGCCAAGCATGGCAGGGTGTGGGTGAGGGGCACTTGTAATTACAAGTTTGCCCCTCCCTAAGCCTAATGCAATAAATTCCAAAATAGGTTTAGGAAGTTGCTAAAAATAAATAAAAATCATAATTAAACTAAATTACTCATGGGGGACTAGTCCAAACTCTTAAACCCTAAAGTTTAGTGTGGTGGGCCGTGGTTAGCTAACATGCTAATTACAGCTCATGTCGAAATTTACCGGGGGTCCCGAATTAACTCAAAATGCGATAAAATTCGAACCCGACTCCTATAATAATTAAATAATAATATTCATAAAATAAAATTCCCAAAAATATTATAAAATGGAAAATTACCATTTTACCCCTAACTGGGAAAAGTGAGGGTGACAAGTCTATCCACCTTAAAAAAAAATTCGTCCTCGAAATTGAAGACAACAAGCACAGGAAATCACAAACAGAATTAAAGGAAATAAATTTATACCTCAGGGCGCGAAAAGATAAGGGAAACGCTCTCGCATGTCGTCCTCCCTCTCCCAGGTAGACTCACCTAGAGAGTGATGTCTCCATGCAAACCCGAACCAAGGGTATGACCTGGTTCCGGAGCACCTTCTCCCTGCGATCCAGAATCTCCACCGGCTGTTCTGGATAGCTGAGAGTAGGTCCCACCTGTATCGCTGAATGGTCCAATACATGGCTAGGATCTGCCACGTACCGCCTCAGCTGAGATACATGAAACACGTTGTGCACTCCCTCGAGCCTGGTAGGCAAGTCCAGTCGGTAGGCTACTGCACCGATCCTCTCTAAGATGGAGAAAGGTCCGATGTAGCGCGGACTGAGCTTCCCACCGCCGCCAAAGCGAATAGTGCCACGTGTCGAGGATATCCTCAGAAATACCATGTCACCAACCTAGACACAAGACAAAAACTCAACACACAACTAACAAACAATCACAACAAACACGACAAGAACTGAAACTAATCTCGAACTCTAACGGTCTCCGGTGACTATCGACCCAATGCCGCTGCCTATCCTGAGCCACCCGAAGTCTGTCTCTAATCAATCTGACCTTCTCGGCCGCATCCACAACCATCTCCGGCCCAAGAAGCGTCCGCTCGCCAACATCGTTCCAAGATAAGGGAGTACGGCATCTCCGTCCATATAGAGCCACAAATGGTGACATCTCTATACTGGCCTGGTAGCTGTTGTTGTAAGCAAACTCTACCAGGTGAAGATGGTCCTCCCAAGAACCCCCGAGATCTAGCACACATGTGCGGAGCATATCCTCCAAGGTCTGGATGGTCCCTCTCCGACTGCCCGTCTGTTTGAGGATGATAAGCAGTACTAAACTTGAGCGAGGTGCCCAAGCTAGCCTGTAAACTCCTCCAGAAGTGGAAAGTGAATCGGCTATCCCGATATGAAACTATGCTCACCGGAACTCCGTGCAATCTCACGATCTGACGAACATACAGCTTAGCCAGCCTCTCCGTAGACAAACCCACTTTGAAAGACAAAAAGTGGGCCGATTTGGTCAATCTATCAACTATGACCCAAACCGCGTCCTTCCCTCCTGGCGACCGTGGAAGTCCAGATACAAAGTCCATGGTGATGTGCTCACACTTCCACTCGGAAATGGGTAGCGGCTGTAGCAATCCACCTGGTCTCTGTCTCTCGGCCTTCACCTGCTGACACACAAGACAACGAGATACAAACTGAGCTACCTCGCGCTTCATGCCATACCACCACACGTGCTCTCTCAGGTCCCTATACATCTTGTTGGCTCCAGGATGCATAGAATACTGAGAGCGATGCGCCTCCTGAAGAACCTCCTCCCGAAGCTCTCCACGCGGAACGCACAACCTAGTACCGTGCCGCAACGACCCGTCTTCGGCTACAGTGAAATCATCAAGCAAGCCCATCCTCACCTGCTCCCTGATGCTCCTCAGGGCATCATCATCATACTGCGCTGACCTGACTCTATCCATCAGCTCAGACTGAATCTGCAAACCCCACATCTGGATCTCCATGCCCGGAATGATGACCTCGATACCCAAACTATCCAGGTCGGCCAACAAATAACGATATGTCGTCAAGAACATAGCAACTGGATACCTGCTCAAGGCATCTGCAACTACGTTGGCCTTTCCCGGATGGTACTGCAAAGATATATCGAAGTCCTTCATCAACTCTAACCACCGCCTCTGCCGCATGTTCAACTCCTTCTGAGTGAACACGTACTTCAAGCTCTTGTGATCTGTGAAGATCTCAACTCGCTCTCCGTACAGGTAATGCTTCCATAACTTCAAAGCATAAATAACCGCGGCCAACTCCAGATCATGAGTAGGATAGTTCTTCTCATGAGGACGCAACTGCCTGGATGCATAGGCAATCACCTTCCCGTGCTGCTGAAGAACACATCCTAAACCCTTCCCGGAAGCATCACTGAAGATCGAGAACCCTCCTGACCCCGATGGCAAAGTCAGGATCGGAGCTGAAGTCAACCTCCTCTTCAGCTCATCGAATGTAGCCTGACACTCATCAGTCCAGACGAACTCCACGTCTTTCCTGGTGAGTCTAGTCATCGGCTCTGCAATCCGCAAGAAGTCCTGGACGAACTTCCGGTAATAGCCAGCCAAACCCAGAAAGCTCCGAACCTCGGCAACTGAACTGGGCGTAGACCAAGACTCCACTGCCGAAATCTTCCTCTGGTCTACTGAAATCCCGTACTCGGTCACAACATGACCTAGGAACTCCACCTGGTCTAAGAAGAACTCACACTTCGAAAGCTTCCCGTAGAGTTGCTCCCTCCTCAGAGTCTCAAACACAACTCTCAAGTGCTCCTTATGCTCCTCCTGCGTCTTCGAATAGATCAAGATATCGTCTATGAAGACCACCACGAACTTGTCAAGGTACTGATGGAATACCTTGTTCATCAAGTTCATGAACACCGCGGGAGCATTGGTCAACCCAAATGGCATCACTGTAAACTCGTACTGGCCGTACCGAGTCCGAAATGCCGTCTTGGAAATGTCATCCCGCCTCACCTTCAGCTGGTGATACCCGGACCTCAAATCTATCTTCGAAAAGACCTTTGTCCCACTCAGCTGATCGAACAAGTCGTCGATCCTCGGAAAAGGGTACCTATTCTTGATAATGAGGTTGTTGAGCGCTCGGTAATCAATGCACATGCGGGACGTACCGTCCTTCTTCGGCACGAACAGGACTGGCGCTCCCCAGGACGAAGAACTGGATCTGATGAGCCCCTTGTCCTGCAGCTCGTCGACTTGCTTCTTCAGCTCTATCAACTCGCTGTTGTTCACCCTATAGACATGCTGCGAGATGGGCTCGGCGCCCGGCACCAAGTCTATGGAGAACTCAATGTCCCTGTCTGGTGGCATTCCCGGCAACTCCTCGGGAAAGACATCCGAGAACTCAGCAATCAACGGATGTGGCAAATTCTGCCCCGCCAACAAAGCTCCACAGAATCCAGCCTCCGGCTCCGCTGCTCCTCGAGCAAACTCGATCTCTGGCTCACCCGGCGTCCTAAAAAGAACTCTGCCTCCTCTATAATCAATGCTAGCATGGTGCATGCTCAACCAATCCATACCGAGTACCATATCGTACCTCGGTAGGGGCATTACGAGCAGACATGCACTCAAGTCCCGGCCTCTCAGAGTGACTCTCCTCCCCTTGCAAATATTATTAACCAGGATAATACCTCCCCCGGTCATAATCTTGCAAGTCCAACCCATATATTCAGCAATGATATTGTGTCTCAGAGCAAAAGAAATAGACACAAAACTATGGGTCGCCCCAGAATCAAATAAGGCAAAAGCAGGGAAAGAATCTAGGAGAACATGACCTGCAATAACATCTCCCACGGGCTCTGTCTCCTCCTCTGCTGCCAAAGCGAACACTCTGCCCGCGGGTGCTCCCCTCTGGTGCTGGACAAAACGCTGCTGCTGGGTCTGGAGTGGAGGACCCCTCTGCTGAACCGCTGGTCCTCTAGCCGGCTGTGCTCTGTCCTGGCCTCCTCTGACTCCGCGAAAGCGGCAATCCCTCAGCTGGTGATCGGGCGCCCCACAGTAGAGACAGACGCCCAACCTCTTCCTGCAAGCCTCCCTGGTGTGACTCGGCTTCCCGCAGAAGCCGCACGGTGTAGCCGGTCTCTGGCCCTGTCCCTGGTGCTGCTGGGCACGCGCTGGTGCCTGCTGGATCTGCAACAGAGGCTGCTATTGCTGCTGGAATGGCCTCTGCTGATGCTGAAAGTGGAGGCGCTTGGCCGGTCCCGTACTGGAACTCGCCCCCATAGTATCTCCGCTCCTCTTCGGCTTGAGGTCGAAGTCCTCCTCTGCGATCTGCGCGTCCATCAATATCTGATCGAACGTCGCATCACGGCGACCCGAGGTGCGGGTGTGCACTTCATGAATAAGTCTTCTGCGGAACTTACGAGCCTTCTGCCCCTTATCCTGGATCATATCAGGAGCAAACCTGCTAAGGCGGAAGAACTCAGCTGCATACTCGTCCACCGACGAGTTCCCCTGCATTAGACCCACGAACTGGCCCTCCAATGCTGTAAGAGCCACGTCCGGGAAGAACTTCTCTTTGAAGAGCCTCCGGAAGTTCTCCCAAGTCAGCCCTCTCACCGACGCACGAGGATCCGTGCGGTACCATGTCAGCGCAATATCGAAGAATCGGCTGGCTGCGGCCGAAACCCAAAGCGCTCTAGGAAGCTCTGTCAGCTCCATGCTCCGATGTACATCCTTTAGCCAGTCGTCTGCATAGAGGATGCCCTCCGTGCCTGTGAAGTCCCTGGAGCTCATCTTCCTGAAGTCCAATACTGTCCCCGGCCTGGACTGCTGCTGGTATGGCTGCTGGCCAGTAGGGCCCTGTACCGTACCCGGTGCCACTCTCTCTACTGCTGCTAGGGCAAGCTGATGCGAGTTCTCCATACTCTGCCTCAGCATCTCGATCTGTCGGTGTGACGCATCCGACTGGCGCTGCGACGCCTCTGCCTGGGCCCGCTGTGTCTCCATCATCTGCTGAAGGAGAAGGAACATATGATGCGTATCCGTCGGTATCGGTGGTGGTGGCAGTATCTCTGGAACAACGGTCGCAACCCTCTGGGGTGGAGGTGGTAGACCTTCCTGTGCAACTGCCTGGGTCTCTGGAATAGTAGAATCACTGGGGGCAGTCTCATGAACCTCCTCCTCAGCCTGATCAGATCTCTCAGGCAAGCTACTCGATCCAGTGGCCTGCGGGTGCGTCTTCGTCATCCTGGAGACGAATTGAAACAAAAAGATCAATATGGCACATGAGTAGATTATCAAAGAAGGACAGTTAATTTAATACAAGGTGAATAATCATGATAATCAAAAGATCAGAAATTTCCTAGGTGTGATTGAGAAACTCCTATCATGTCCTAGGTCCTACGTCCTAATTGCAGGCTCGTAATTAGTACTCTAAGTCGAGCACCATTACGAGATCGCACTAATTGCGACACTGGACCTGCATGGGCCACCCCAAAAACGTGTCACGACCCGCACCCTTATGAGGGGCACGAGCACGTGGGTACGTCCAGCCTACGCCGCACTATCGGCGGTAGAACGCTGTATATAACGTCTGTAAATACCTACGACTAACAGTTAAAATATACCTGTACAGTATATACTCTCCGAATGGAGGTGACATAGCAATACAGTCTCAATCACAGAATAAAACTAAGGTAGATAGCTCAGAAGGAAAGACATATGATAGATGAAAGAGTAATAAGTCCACAGTCTAATACAAGCCCAGATATATACAACATCACAGGGTATCAAAATATATAGAATATAGAAACTACAGTCTGATAAGCTAGCTGGATCGCAGTCCAGTCAAACCTAGCTAACCTACACTACTCTGGAAGTACAAAATCTAGTGGCTCTACTATAAGGCCACGGTCCAAGGCTACTCCATCTGACTCGAGCCCATAATAGGTCGAGCAGTCCGCCTCGGAATCATCTGTAATATATCATAATGGTATCCTGTCAGGAAAATGAGCAAGTACAAACACTAACAGCAGTTCCATGTGAATTGACAAATTCTATAAGAGATAGTATAATGAACTACAAGACAAAGATATATGAAGACTTGGGAACCGTTCGGAAGCCGAGTTACAACCCTTAAACCAAACAAGGACCGGGGTTGTAACTCTTCTCCCGAGCAGAACTTAGACTCCAATCAAGGTATAATGTAAAGGAAAGTAGAGCATGTGAGTAACTGTATATCATAGCATGGTGAGAAAATACTGAATGTAGAACAGATCAGGATATACGATAAGATAAAGTAAATATAAAATGTGATTTGAATTATTAGAGCGATATGTGATCGGCTTGGGATAAGTGACAGGACAGGCTATCTACTTGGCCTGGCAATTCGCGGTGACCTCAACGGAGAGTCATGCCGGCCAACCTGGATAACGAGCACAAGGCAAAAGATCTCGCTACACCCTTCGTGAGGGAAGAGTGGCGCGAGCACATGAATAGTGACAGGGTGGCTTAGATCACATAGCCCCTAATAATTCCCCATCCCCGAATAGTATAATAGATCTGGACATGACACGTCATGGCACGTGATTTCGTAAGAGGGTAGCAAATCCTTTTTAGAAATCGGTGTCTGTACAAGTACAAGGAACAAGACAGGAAGTATACCCATATACCCAGAAATCTAGGCACAACATCTCATGTCATGATCCAATGTGTACTAGTCCGTGAACTATCGTGACTGGAATCGAGTAAGACACTACAACTGAATCGGATATAGCAGATATCAAGACAATAAAAACTATCAGTGAATGTACTCGCCTGCTGTCCTGAGCTGTATGGTATATCAGTGCTCAGAGCGGTATCAGAAGACCTAAATATGAGATACTGTAAGTTAATTTAGGTTTAAACAAGTTTAGGAATGATTTACAATAAATGATATGCAATCTAGGTCAAACTAGGTCTCACTGAGTCACACTAAGTCCTGTCAAGTCAATCTAGGTCAAATCAAGTTATACCAAGTCAATCTAAGCCAACCCAAGTCAATCCTAGGTCATACCAGGCATCACGGGTCAAAACAAGTCGAAGAAAGTCAAACGGGGTCAAGAGTTGGCCTACAGTTGACTTTTGGTCAACTGGTCAACCCTGGTCAACTCTGGTCAACTCTAGGTCAACCATGGTCAACCCTAGGTCAATGGTGACTAATAGTTGACTTTTGGTCAACTACACAAGTCTAATGGAAATTGGGACTAATTTGGGTAAAGCGTTGACCCATAGTTGACTTTCGGTCCAAAAAGTCAACCGTGGTCAATCGGGGCCAAGACTAGGTCTAGGCGACTATTTCTAACTATTACCAACCTCTACAACCCATATCCAAGTCCATCTTGGACTTCGAAACTCATATCTTGGCCGTAGGCCAATATCCTATTTTACCCTTAAAAAGGGTAAAATTCTAGCTTAGGCAACTATCAAGTTAGCCTACCTACGCTTGGTATTTTGACCCGAGCTCCCTAGGGTAGTAAGGTACTAGCCTATACATGCGTTACCTACCAAGATACCTAAGTAAAATGGACATCTAGTCCATGTTACGGCCCATTGCCGGTATCTTGAATATTTCAAGATACAGAATGGTACGGCGCGATACCGGCGCCCTACAACCCCGATTTCCACCCGGAAGCCTACCCGCAAAATCTAAATCACGTATTCTTGCCCCATGCCAAGTTTCAACTCAATCCGATACTCCGAGCTCCGTTTCGCCCTCTAACTCGGTTTTCCTCCTATTTCTATTCCAGCCCTTTTCCTATTCTTCTAACTTCTTCCAATCTTTCCTTCTAACCTCTAATTCTTTTCTAACTTCTCATTCCATAATCTTCTTCTACTCTTCTCTACGTTTCTATCCATATATATACATATAGGAAAAAGGGGGGGTTAATAGGTGAACTAGCACCAAAGGGGGGGGGGGGGGTTTCAACCTGGCAGCAGCCAGGTGCTGCTGCTGCTGCTGTCCTGCAGCAACTGCTGCTGCTGTTACTGATTCTTCTTCTTCTTCTTCTCATCTCCTTCTCTTCCTATATATATATATATATATATATATATATATACTTCATATATATATATATATTTATATATATATATATATATATATATATATATATATATAGTATATATATATATATATATATATACATAACTAGATATCTATCTATATATCTATCTAGATATCTATCTATCCATCTAAATATATATATAACACACACACACACATCCATATACACACATCCATTTACATATATATCTATACACTCATATCTATATATATATATATATATATATATATATATATATATATATATATATATATATATAAACACACAACACACCCTCACACAACACAAACACACACACATTCTCACCACTCTCATCCTCATGACACTAATCCTCACACAACACAAACACATCAAAATATATACACACACAAGAATATATATATATATATATATATATATATATATATATATATATATATATATATATATATATATATATATATATATATATATATATATATAGATATATATACCACTCTCTAAGGATTAAATCCTAATAAATCATCAACCTATTTTTCTAGGAAAAAACCTACAAATTGTGGGCAAATGGTAGAGAATCTTCTTCTCTCCATTATTGTGAATGAACTAAATGCAAAAGAGAATTAAATGAAGAATTTAAAGTATACCTAGATTAGTTGGTTGGAGGAAGAAGAAGGCTTGAGAAGAATTTAATTGGAAGAGAGAGAGAGAGTGTTGCTTAGTGGAGAAGGAAGAGGGGGGGGGGGGGGGGGGGGGGGGGGGGGGGGCTAGTCATGGCCGGCCAAGCATGGCATGGGTGTGGGTGAGGGACACTTGTAATTACAAGTTTGCCCCTCCCTAAGCCTAATGCAAATAAATTCCAAAATAGGTTTAGGAAGTTGCTAAAAATAAATAAAAATCATAATTAAACTAAATTACTCATGGGAGACTAGTCCAGACTCTTAAACCCTAAAGTTTAGTGTGGTGGGCCATGGTTAGCTAACATGCTAATTACAGCTCAAGTCGAAATTTACCGGGGTCCCGAATTAACTCGGAATGCGATGAAATTCGAACCTGACTCCTATAATAATTAAATAATAATATTCATGAAATTAAATTCCCAAAATATTATAAAATAGAAAATTACCATTTTACCCCTAACTGGGAAAAGTGAGGGTGACAAGGTGGTCCAAGTTGGAGGGGGTGGCTGGGCGATCGTGTAGGGATGCCTGGTTCGATTGAAATATGTCTTTCATACGAAAAAGCCGAACCTATTTTTGTTATATAAACTGAGTGTTTAAATCCAATTTCTTATCGAATTTGGATTCAAATACAAATAGGGTCGATCTTGATTGGAGGAGAATCATACAGGGATTGGTTTGGATTTGGTTTCATCCAATTTGGATGGAAATCAGATTTAAATCGAATTAGTCAAGAAATTTTTTTTCTCCTTTCATTGGGTTACATGGGGGGTCGGGTTCCACTCTGGGACCTTTTTCTTTTTTTTTTTTCTTTTGTCAGTCTATATATATATATATATTTTTTTTCTTTTCTTTTGTCAGTCTATATATATATATATATATATATATATATATATATATATATATATATATATATATATATATATATATATATATATATATATATATATATATATATATGCACTTATAATAATCTAGTTAAATTATAAAATAAATCTCTAAAATCTCTAAAAAATATTTTTAAAATATTTGAATACCTAATTGGTAAAATCTTACCTTTTATGACTATAACAAGATTATGAACCCAATTATTAATCCAAACACCAACCATTAAATGCTGCAAATTTTAAATAGCTAATAAATAATAATATAAGAAAATCCTAAAACATTTCTAATATGGTTTAGTAAAGGTTTTGTACCACAAAAATAATACATATATACTACCATATAGAATAGCAGTCTCTTGCTATATCATGATATTCACCATTCGTATAAATTCAAAAGGCTATTTAATAATTTAGAGCAAAATACTATAAATCTAAAATAATTTAATAAAAAATCCATAAAATTCTTAGGGGGATTACATGCGCCTAGATAACGCGTGCCTAGAATGCACATATGCACTTAAAGTAGGTGTACTCTATTCATTGTTTGGCACAAGAGTCGAAGCGTCTGACTTGACGTCTCAAAAAAGATCTTGTCACGACCCGCACCCACTGTGAGGGTACGAGCACGTAACAACGCCCAGCCTACGCCGCAGTGTCGGCGGTAGAACGCTGTCCTAGGTTACTATCTAATCAACAACTCACGCAATTATATAATGTACTTGTCAAATCTCAACTCCGAACGGAGGACAAGTATAGATATAATGAATCTCAATCACAGTCTAAGAACGATAAGATATCACAGAAGTTATAACTAAAGACTAAATAACAGAAATAAAATCCAATAACTAAATAATATAATCTCAGACAATCTCAACTGCAAACTCAACTTATATACAACTTCAGTTCTAAAGCATGAAAGCAAAACAAGACAACTAGCTAAACTCCTGATCACTCCTGAGTGTCGGGGCCAAAGAAAGCTAAGCCGTCTCCTGGACCATAATACGTAGTGCATGTGTCCTCAGGGCAATCATCTGTAAAATTTTTAACAGGTCCAGTCAGGACAGGAACGAGTACAACTCATCAAGAAATTCCAAGTAAATGAAGAGAACTATAAAACAGTTATATACAGTTTTATTGATGAATATGACAGTTTATATTTAGGTTGTGGCATAGAGAAGCAGTAAGATACAAGGAGAGTAAAGTAACTAAAACAAGAGAAGAATGATGGCAATGAAGACTGTAATAAATCTAGCTGAACTAAGGTAACATAATAAGTCCAGATAGTAAATGTAAACAAGTGCAAAACCCAAGTAAATCCAGACAACATGAATCTGATACCAGGTGGTTCCAGTACAAGATGAGTCCGGTATAAGGTGAGTCCAGTTGGTGATCAGAGGTTCCAGGGTGAGTCCAGCCTATACTCTAACAGTGTATTTTAAAATATCGGGATCGACATGTGAACGGCTGTAGGTAATACGGCACACCGCACACTCGGCCAAGTGTGGGATGGCTATCGTTCCAGTATAATTCCAAGGGAGTGGTTCCAGTATTTGGGTATGTTCACATGCCTATTCCAATATTTCCCCGCCCAACAAGTACAAGTGAATCCATAATCCGACACAAAATAGTATAAGTCCAACCAGTACATGAATGGTTCCAGTAAATGATTCCAGGGTGGTTCCAGTAGGTGGTTCCAGTATAGAGACCAGACTTAAATAAGTGAGTGTCGCATGAAATGGATCCAGTAATATCAAATCGTGTTTGTAATACAGAATCAAATATAACTAGCTACAACTGAAGTATAGTAAACGACAAGTAAATGGAAGAACTATCAGAGAATGTACTCGCCTGCTACTCTGAAAAGAGTAGTATAATATCAGATGCCTGCACCAGAGTCACAATGTCCTAAACAGAGTAATATGGGTTATAATATGTTTAAAACAAGGTAAATAATATTTATGATGCAATCTACATGATTTCTAGGCCAATCTAGGTCAAAATTAAACTTGGTCAACTCTACAGTCAAACTAAGTCAAATCAAGTCATATTAGGTCACAAGAAGTTAAACTAAGTCATACGAGGTCAAACAAGGTTAAACAAGTCTAATCTAGATTAAAGTCAACTCTTGGTCAAACATTCTAGCCAAACTAGTCAAGTTATCTAGGGTTTAGTCAATAATGGTCAAACTAGTCAATATGGTCAAACTAGATCAAAGTCTAGACTATCTAAGATTTTGGTTAATCATAGACTAGTCAATAAGGTAATTAGATCAAGGGCCAACTCTATAAGGCTAACTCAAACCAATCATAGGCTATCATGTGTTAGGATACCAAGGATTCTATACCACAAAGCTAAGGCATAACCAATTTTTCATACAAGTATATCACACATAATATATATAAATACAAATCTTGAATCTATAGTTAAGCTAAGCCCATACTCTAACTCAAATCATGAAACAACTCCTAAGCATCCCACTTAACCCCATACATATCTTGATCTACTTAGGACTATCCACATAACCTATATGGTCAAACCTAAACCAATTAGTCAGTCTATGGTTTAGTCAACTTAGTCAAACTAGCCCCCTTTAAGTCCATCTAAGCCCCTTTCTAGGTCAATTAGGTCATGGTTGACCTATAGTTGACTTTGGTCAACCATGGTCAACAATGGTCAACCATCTAGTCAAACTAGGTCAACTTGACCTAATGGTCAATTCTAACTTGCTACTAACCATAGGCTAGTAATCCTAGGGCACTAAGACATATATACAATACATATATACATAGGCCATAGGCTAAGACATCAAGTCTATATCATATATATATATATATACATATCTAATTTATATATACCCAACTATATAACCCATTATATATAATATATCCATATACATGTAACTAATATATAGCCAATATATATATACCAATATATAACCTATCTATGTATATAATACCTATATATATTCAACCTACAATTATATATGATACACTATATATATATATTGAGAGAGAGAGAGAGAGAGGGGTGAAGGGGTGTCATGTGTGTACAAGAGTGAGTGAGAGTGTGAGGGTGTGTGTGTACAAGAGTAGTGAAAGTGTGTGTACATAGCAGGGGGGTTAAATTCAGAAAAAACTGAGAAAGGGGACTTCACAACACACACACATATGTGCATATACACATAGACCTATACATACCTATATACATACATTTTTATACACATACACATACCCACACACTCGTATACATATACATACACATATACTATGTATATACACACAAACATACATACATATATACATAAAAATTGGTTTGAAATTCATTTAAAATACTGGAAAAAATACCAGAAAATTGTTCATTACTGAACAGTGGGGGGTAAACCCAAAACCGACACTAAAACCTAGCTAAGACCCAAAAATAGTGGTTGGTAATCGTGCCCCCATATGTGTACGTGTCGTAGGTGTCCATAGGTGTCCACCACGACACGACACAACGTGTCCAAGTGTCAAAAATCAGAATCGGGTAAGTTTCAGACACTGTGCAGTGACACAGCGTCGTGCACGGGTTCACGTGCGTGTAGGACACGACACAAGTGTCCTAGAGTCTCGTGGTCACGTGTCCAAGTTCGCCTAGGGTTGGTCTACGTGTTAGGCAGCCTGTCCCGTGTCCAGGTGTCGTACAGTGTCGTGTCCAAGCCCGTATCAGGGCCCAAATTTCTCGTGTGCGCTGTCAGTGTAAAATCGATGCACACACGAATTCGTGTCCGACACAACACTAGAAGCCACGAAACTTGGGGGCATGTTCGCAGACATTGCCCCCTCGTGTCCACCAAGTGTCACCCCTCCACGTGTCGTGTCGTGTCCTACGTGAGCCCCGAGCAGCATGGGACTGAACGCGAGCATGGTGCGGTCTCGTGCAGCGAGGACAGAGCATCGTGGACACGACACACGCATGGATACGTGTCGTGCTTGTGTCAGGGTGTAGCCTAGGTCTAGGGCTAGGGTTTTGGCATGACACTTCGTGTCCACGTCGCGTCTAGACATGACACGAAGGCCGTGTCAGTAGCCAAAACTTGGCTGTGCACACTGTGTCGTGCAGCGTGTTCGTGTCCGTTTTGGACACGGAAACCAACCCAATACGTGCTCAGACTTCTACATATGTAATCTACATATTAAGAGCTATCCAAATATATAATTTGTTTCAAAAAATATTAACATTCAATCCATTGAGGTATTTCAGCAAACACCTACACAACACTACTACACGTGTCCGATACGGACACCAAACGGACACGAAATTCATCCAAATTTCAGGAACACGTAGAGGACTCCTAGATCTAGCCCTACATGCAAAGAAAATCAAAATTTAAATCAATTTAAAGGGTTTTACCTATATGTGCAAAAAGCTTGGAAAAGCTTCAAATGGGGGATTCCTCCTCTTGATGGCAAAAGCTCCAAATTTACCCAAAGCTGGGATTAAACCCCAAACTCAAAAAATAGGAGAGTATTAGGTTCTAATGCAAGAAACTAGGATTAAAAAAGAATTAAAATGGATTTATGAAGATTTTTGGAAGAGGGACAAATACCTTTCTTTTCCAATGTTGAATGAATGAAAGAAAGAGGCAAGCCCTAGAGAATAGTATTTATATATGGTGGGGATCCCTATGGCTGGTCATAAGCCCAATAATTAGGGCTAGGGTTCACTAAAATGGCCCATGGGCTTAAGTCATGATCACACAATCATTAAGCCATAAGTCATTTCACTTAAACCATAAGCCATGACAATTCACTAAACCAAATCCCCTCATTCTAAAACAAATCTCTAATGACTAAAATGGGTTAACTCAAGTTAGACTAGGGTTACCATGGATAGGGTTAGGTTCTAGGCTAGTTCACTAGGTCTCAACAAGTCGAGTCAACCTAGAATTCACCAATTCAATAAATCATCAAATAATTCAAATAAGTCAAAGTGACCAAATTATCCCTAGGCTAAAAATGATAATTAAATCATCCTAATGACATGGTTAGGCTCTAGGTCATGCAGTCACTAGGGTTTCACTAGCAGCACGTCAAAATCATAAGTCATGACTTAACCAGTTTTTAAATAGTTTAAAAATAATTAAAAATCACCAAAAATCATAATGTGAAATAAATATCAATAATTAATAATTATAATTACAAAATTTCAAAATTATCCTCATCTGAAAAACTGGGTGTTACAGATCTCGATTCATTTAATGCAGTATGGGGGAAGTGATGTGAAGGATCAGACGCGCCTATAAGGCACGAGTAGGAGATTTTGGGCGTGCCATAGAGGGGCACGATTGGCCCAGAGTATAGAGATGGTCCCCTTCTGATGTCACACTGCTTTAGTTAGGTATGTATAGTTCTTCGCCAGGCCTGGTGCTATCATCATTCTTTGATCACATTAGGGCGCGCGACCCATGCGTCTACAGTTGCCTTTATCACCATCCCTCTTATGCTTCAGATCCAAATCAACTTCTATCTTTTGGGCTATGGATAATATATCAGCATAGGTACTAGCACCATTGGTTATGACATAGATCTTAATATCTTCATTCAAGCCATAACAAAATCTTCGAGTCCTGACTTCAGGTTCCAGTCTCCCAGCAAATCTACTAAGCCTACTAAACCCAGCTACATACTCATCAATTGTCCTATCACCTTGTTCTAGATTTTGAAACTGCCTCTCTAACATCTCCTGAGCAACAGCCGGGAAGAACTTCCTCTTGTATTCCTTTTTAAACATTTTCCAAGTCAAATTAGGGTTTGCTAGCTGTGGTTCATTCCTAAACCAAGTTCTAGCTAAGTCGTGGAGTTATAGTCCAACAGCTTCTATCTTCAAATCATCAGAAAGTCGTACAAATCGCAAAACCCTTTCTATATCTTCTAACCACTTATCAGCATAAAGTATCCCTTCAGTGCCACAAAACTCTCGGGGATGCATCTTCTTAAAATTCAGAATAGTCCCTTCCTTTGGTACAGAAATCCCCTGACTTGCTACTTTATATATGGCTGCTAAGCCTGCTAACTGAATACCCTTTATTCCTTCCTTCATGATAGCTATCTGCTCCTTCCGTGCTTCGATCTTAATCTTATGTGCTTCCATCATTCCCTTGAAAGTCTCAAACATCTGCTCCCCAGTCATAGGCAAATCCTCAGGAATAGAAGGGTCGAATTGGATTCTTGGTTCGCAAGAGAGAGAGGATGTGAAGATGATTTAGGGTTCTTGGTCCCTTCGGAAGTCACGGGATGAGATGAAGACGATCCTATGGAACTAGAAATATCCAGAATACGTCTCCGAGTTTCTCTCTTTACTCTAGCCATTCTGGAAAAAGAAAAGAAGATAAGATAATGAAGTTCTAGGAGAAAATCATTTAGAAATATTAGAAAGCAACTAGGAATATATGCATAGGATTCTAATAGTACTTTACTCATAATTACAAAGAATAAGCAATAGCCAGCATCGATACTTCCTAAGTTATGATTGAGCATTCCTATTCTCGCAGGCTCCCAATGGCACTCTAATCCTAAGTACCATTAGATAGACCTGTATGGGCCACCATATAAACGTGTCACGTACCGTGCCCGCATATTCGTGTATGAGTTGTGAGCGCATCCAGCCTACACTATCGTTGATAGCGGTAGTCAACTGTCTAGTTCTAGAAAATCCTCAAGAGATACGATATCATCTATGTCACTAGACGAGAAATAAAAGCATACCAAGACAACACAATCACAGTATCCACTATCATCTTTTTGGTACATATACATCAATCTTATCCAGAAGAGAAATTCGGCCAAACCTCAATAGAATAATATACAATAAAGGGTACATGAAAGATTCTATACTAATCCTAATCCTTCTAGAATCTTTCAGAACTTACACGAGTCGCCATCCAATCCAAGTCACGTCCTCAAACCCTGGCCTATATCAACGATCCAGTTAGGAATGGAGCAGAGTACAACCCTCCAAACAATGTATCACGATACAAAATAAAGTAATGAAATAAATGCAGAAAATAAAAAACCATATCATATCATGTGACATGAGACATGTCATGCAATGCAACTTGCAACACGAACAACTATGAGAATAATCATGATCAAGAAAAGACACGACTACGAACATATGCACTTGAAATATCGTGTTCAATATGTGGTCGATTGGGATAATCCGGAACATCTGAAGATGGCCATTAACGACAGGTACGACACAACATATGTAAGGTGTATGTGTGTTATTTACGATATCCGATAGCAACTGGGTATGACCATATATCTACTTGACATTTTCCTATTTCTTCCGAGACATGAGTCGTGATCAACATGTACAAGTCATAACTAATATACGATAGCGAATCAAGTGCCACGATCAATTTACGATAAACAAGTCATGTGTCATGTACGTTAAATAAGTCAGGAGTCAAGTCATGAATCAAGTCAAGATCACGACTATGAACAACAACCGGAATCACGATCAAGAGCTCAATTCAGGAACACTACTGAGAATCACGTGTCAAGACCATGTCGCAATATGAGACATGCCATGACGATAAGAAAATAGAACAATTATATTATATCGAGAAAACATAAGGAGTGTACTTGCCTCAGGTACAGTTTGATGTAATTGCTCCTTGTATAATCTATTAAAATAAACCTCATTAATACTCCTTTCTATCATTCTTATAGAATCCCTATTAGGTTCTAAAAGTCTTTAATCATAATAAGTCCAATCTTCTAACAATTACATAAAAACTAACACTTTAGATAACAATGTCACTAGTCCACCAAATATTATAATATCCAAACTTAAACATGACTAAATAATAACTAAACAATATTTAATAAATTCTAAACTCCCTTTACTATATTTCTGCTCTAAAGCTCCCAACCAAACCTAGCTCATTTCCTCAAAACTTGGCCTCTAACTACCGCTCTTACTATTTCTTCACTTTCCTTTCTCCTCTTACTTAGTAATACTAAAACTAAACTCATTGTCTTGGCCTAGAAATCCGAACCAAGACCCACATATCAACTCTGGCTCAACCTTAATTCTTTTAGTACTTTCCCAGTTATAACCTTCACAGCCCAACTAACAGAAATACTGAAACATTAAAAATCTAGAACTCATTATAACTCATGTACACACAGTCCATGGTACTAGCCTCAGACCCGGCCCACTAATCCAATCACCTGATTCACCTCTCACTGTCATACTTGGCCTTAGAAATTAGTGCACATTTATTCTATAGTCTGGCCCATAGAACCATACTTCTGCTGCTTTTCACTTGTATTCCCATCTTTTACTATTGACATTTACTCTAGCTTCTACTAACCCACAATATGGGCCCATACTTCTACTGCTTAATAGCCGGTCCTCAAACCCAGTCCCTTCACAGCATGAAGTTACTAAAATTAAGACCAACCCTATGCTAACGGCTAGCATATAGTACACAAGTTAAACTCAAAACTCAAATTTTAAATGTAACGGCTACTCTACACTACAAAATATATGTATCGATACAGACACGACTCTCATAACCCTAAGTCCTCACAGGAAATTGCTTCCATACGATAACACACAGTCGATCAATCAAGAAAAGAGAACAAAGGAATATACCTAGACATGACTAAATTGGACTCGTAGATTCAGTTGAGAGTTCAAAGCTGTAGCAGATACAAGTGTCCTTGTGTCCGAAGGTTGATAGGATGCTGTTCAGGCATAATGTCAAACACCTGGTAAGCAGATCAAGAATTTCAATTAGTAAGCATCAATTGAATTCCTAAGAAGAACAATTGATAAAAAGAAGAGATGCTCCCTGAATTCACACTATAAAATTCCCACGGAATCACTCCCTCTAAGATCAGATCGATACACTGTCAAAACCAGTGTGGGCCGATCAAAACACCCGATTAAAAACTTATCACAGAGAAACAGAGGTTTGAATCCTCACCGAACTGGAGGTGATAGAGTTGATCACCGGAGGATGAAGTCGCCGCCACGAGCTCGCCGAAAAAAGGAGATATGCACTCGAATGCATATCTGCAGCGGAGGAAGAACCACAACGAACAGCTGCCACGTCGAGCGTCGCTTGTCACGATCGATTAACACCAAGAGGAAGTGTCGCTCGGTTGCTGGGAAGTCCCTGCTAGCCGAAGAATCGCCATGGCCGTGTCAAACACACAGGGATCGGAAGGGGGAGGAAGGAGGAGGAGCGTTAGGCACGAATCTACCAGTCTTCGCCGCAGTGGATTGTGGGTGAAGAAGGAGGGTCGGGGTCCACTTATAGTCGTCGACCGGGTGGTGGCGGTTATGAATGGAGGGTAGCGATCCACAGAGAGTTAGGTCGGTGGAACCGACGGTGACGATGGATCCCGACTAGGTCGGTTGAGAAGGTCCTCCTAGATCCTCCTAGAATCGATCGGCTCTGCAATTGCTCACTGCACCGTGAAGGAGGAGCTCTGCTAAGGAAGAATGAAACGATATAAATTAGGGATCTCCAACGCTTAAATTAACCAAGTCAGAGTGGTTAAAGGGTTTTGAACCCAATAAGGATCCATAAGAAACTATAGTTTCTGGATCACAGGGGAGGTTGGGTTTTAGATCCAATAAGAAGCTGGTTTTGGTCAATTAATTGAACTACCAAGAGCCCACAGATTTTTAAGAAAGGAAATAGGCTTGAGGATAGGTGACTTCCCATTGAACAATTATTAGGCCAGCTAATAGGATTGGCCCAAAGTTAAAATACATGAAATTTATTTGATTAACAATATAAAGGTAGAAAATTATAAATGAAGAAGTGGCTGGCAACCTAAATATTAAGATAAAACATAATCAAGGAATAACCCTCATTTAGGATACATGACTATAACATTCAAATAATACTCAATAGAATAAATAGAGAAAATATATAAGTAAATAATCAACAAAGAAAAATACTAGACAACTATAGAAATGACCAAAATTTTTGATACTAGAAAAGTGGAGTTACACTGTTGGATTCATCAATAGCTAGAAGATTCGGTGTTTCATCACGTCTCCATAGAGAGTTTTGCAAAAGCACTTTGGAAGAAGCTGCATTCATTGTATGAACGGAAGATGGCTGGCAACAAGGCATTTCTTATTTGTCAACTTGTCAACTCAAAGTACACGGAGCGTGCTTCGGTGGCACAAATCTAAAGGAGGTTCAAGGTATCATCAATCAACTGTCTGCGATGAAGATGATGATTGACGATGAGCTTCAGGCTCTACTGCTTTTGGGTTCTCTATCGGAGAGCTGGAAGAAGTTGGTGGTCTCAGTGGGAAACTCTGCACCTGATGGAATTGTCACGATTGAGGCAATCAAAAGCATCTTGTTTAACGAGGAGGTCCGTGTACGCAAAGGTAATCGTCACGGGAGTCAATACCAAAAGAAGTCATATCAGCGACGTATTTAGCGACTCCAAGATAGAACGTCGCTAATTTTTGGGGGTTTAGCGACGTTTTACTAAGACGTCGTTGTTAGTCACCAACAGCGACTAATAGCGATGTCTAGCGACTACAGTTTATTAAATGGGAACCTGCGTCGCAAGTTCGTTGGTACACGTCGCTGATGTAGCGACGTAATTTAAGCGGCATCGCCGTTTATTAAATGCCAGCTACGTTTAGCGACGTCCTTTTCGGACGTCGCTAAATGTTTCATATAGGCTGTGAGGGTTTCCTTTTCGATCATTCACAAATTTCTCCTCCAATTTTTTGCGCGCTCCTCCTCCATGGCGCTCCTCCTCCATGGCGCTCCTCCGGCGATTTCCCTCCTCCGGCCTCCTCCTCCGCGGCGCTCCTCCGGCGATCTCCCTCCTCCGGCCTCCTCCTCCTCAAGTAGCTCCCCCATCTCTCTTTCTCTCTCTCACACACACACACACACACACACACACACACACACACACTCTCCCCTGTCCCCGCTTTCCAGTTTTTTCTCGTCTTCTAGCTCTCTCTCTTGCTTCTAGTTCGTGTCCATGAGAACGTGGACTCGCCGCACGAGCAGTAGTGTGACACCTATTTTGTTGGTTTGGACACGTCGTATCCTACTGTGTGGACACGAGACTCACAGTGTGACACCTATATACTGATACTGGGAGTTTTTTGGGCATATCAACTGTCAATTTAATATTTTGCTTGGATTTGAATTCTAATTTAGGGTTCGAGCCCTATTTACTGATACTGGGAGTTTTTTGGGCATTTTCAGGGTTTTGAAATGATGAATAAATTGAATAATAATTATTATCGACTTGTTGAATTCCAAATCGGAGATCCTTTAAGTACCTGTTTCAAGTCCAACTTGTCCATAGTGATCGATATTCTATAAAATTTTAGCTATGTCACGAAGGATGGATACTAATCGCAACCCGACTCCCCCTTTTTTTTTCTTGGACGGCATAGCTCTGCCCAAACAATCGCCATGTCATGGAAGGGTTCGGATATGCCTACGGGCGGATAATAATCGTGCAGTCTCACTACAATACATGGAATATCATCACATTATCAATATGGTACGATATAGGCGTGTCATGGAAGGGTTCGGATATGCCTACGGGCGGACAACAATCGTGCAATCTCACTACCAAGTATAGTTGAGAAGCATATATCAGAATCTGTACAAGCTCTTATCAAAAATGGGTCAAATACAAATACGATGATATAATTACTAAATAAAATAATTAAGCATGGAAATGGTGGTACCGAGAGGGTGCCAGTATTGATATAGGTGCAATGACAATGATGAAATGCCGTAAGGACGTGCGACATCCCACCCACGATCCCACAACATCAAAGGTCTGATGGTTTGTATTAATCAACGGTACTATGTATACTGCCCCTCTTTAACAGTATACTATGTATACTGTTAACACAACCCCCTGGACACCAATACTGTAAGCTTGAGCTTGGCTTGATTAGAATTAATCGAGCTCGAGCTTGATAAGTTTTTCATTTTGGAGTTTGAGCTTGGTATCGGGAAATATGAGTTTGGTATCAAAAAATATGAGTTTGAAAAAATATGGATCCATGATTTGGTGCAGCAGCAGCTGCTTCTCATAATCAAAACTGATGTGGTTAGCCATTGGCCTTGATTTTTAGTTCAGGTTCTATAAGGAATTTGCATTAATCAAAACTGATGTGATCAGGACATTGGGGGTCTGATTTTGAGCTGTGTGAGGAGGAGTGCGTCTGGGTTTTGAATTACATTGGGGTCTGATTTAGGCTTAAATGATCATATCGGTTTGTTGAGTACTGGCTTTCTATATATTTGGATTATTGTTCATTTGTTGTTCATTCGTGGATTCTCTACATTCGTGGATTCTCTATATTATTATAAGCTGGGTTTGGAAGTAACTGTCCCATTAATCTGATTTTGAATTACATGTACTAGCCAGATACTGTCCCTGCAGCCATTCGACTGGCGAGGCAGAAATCTATGTACGATATTTGCTATAAGGAATTTGTATTAATCTACGGTATGATATCGTAATCAGGACATAGTCCCTGCAGCCATTCGACTGGCGAGGCAGAAACTATGTATCCGTAGATAAAGTTGACTGTCCTCCGACCCCCATCACTCGGCAATGATGATACGACAACCTAACACTACATCTTTTAGTAGTAGATAATGTCTTAGTATTACATTTTGTGGGTTCATCTTATTGATTCTGTTACATCCTTCAGATACTAGATTCGATAAGAATATATACTACACCATATGTACAGAACATAGATGATTCACACTAATGTATGCTAGACTGAATTTTGGGTTGCGTTCTGAGCCATTCGTCCCCACACTTGGCAATTAAGCATGTGAAATATATCGTTGAAAAATATAAAATTTTGGGTTGTTTTCTGAGCCATTCTTCACTTTCTGCAGTAATTATCTTAAAATGAATATGAATTACTATCTGCGGAATCGTTTGTGGATGTACAATCGTCATCCTGATAAATTACTATCTGTGTCAATCTTTGCAGAATTATCTTAAAATGGATATGAATTACTATCTGCGGAACCGTTTGTGGATGTATAATCATTATCCTGATGACATGTGCGGTGTGCGGGATGAATTTATACAGGGTGTACAACAGTTCCTGCAGTTTGCCAAGGCGTTCCCTCAGTACATGGACTATACAAAAATTAAGTGCCCATGTATGAGATATCACAACTTGAAATATCATTCGGAAGTGGATGTGACATATCATTTGTATTCGAGGGGTTTTATGCCAAATTATTATCAGTGGACCGCACACGGAGAACTTGTGCCTTTAGCCTCCAAGCCGGAGCCTTATGTGGAGCCTTATGTTGATATCCACGAGCATGCTGATTATGACCAAGGGTAGACGAACATGGTTTTCGATGCTGCGGGGCCTATTTTCGATCCGAACAATCAATATGCAGCTGAGGAGGCACCGAATGCCGATACTGCAAAGTTCATGGAGTTGCTGGAGAATGCAATGATTCCTTTATATCCTGGTTGTGATGACCATTCACCGTTGGAGGTGATTACAAGATTGTTGAGCATAAAATCAGATTTTAACATGTCTCAAGAATGCTACAACCGAATCCTGGAATTAATTAAAGATATATTGCCGGAGGGTGGCAAGTTACCTAAAGACTTTTACCGATCCAAGAGAATAGTGAGATCGCTCTGGATGGGGTATGAAATAATTGATGCATGACGCAACGGATGCATGTTGTACTGTAAGGACGACAAGGATGAAGACGCCTGCAGATTTTATGGTGCCGATCGCTTCAAGGCAACTAGTACAACAAGGACTTCTGGTGCACGCAAGCCAACAAATTCGATGCACTATTTGCCTTTGACGCCGCGGTTGCAGAGGTTGTTTATGGCAAAGGAGACAGCTGATAATATGAGTTGGCACAAGCGGGAACAAATAGATGGAGTACTGGATCATCCATCCGACGGGGAAGTACGGAAGCACTTTGATCGAGTGTATCCCGGTTTTGCTTCGGAGCCGCGTAATGTCAGATTGGGGCTTTCCTCCGACGATTTTACCCCATTTGGACTTTCGGGCTCACAATATTCTTGTTGGCCTGTGATTGTTACTCCGTACAACTTGTCGCCTTGGATGTGTATGAAGACTCCTTACATGTTCCTAACTGTTATTATTCCAGGTCCGAAGAACCCAAAGAGGAACATTGATGTGTACTAACAGCCCTTGGTAGATGAGCTGAATCAGTTGTGGTAAGTAGGTGCAACCACATATGATATTTCCAGAAAGCAGAACTTTCAGATGAGGGCCGCACTAATGTGGACCATCAATGATTTCCCGGCCTATGGAATTTTATCGGGTTGGAGCACCCATGGTCGTCTCGCATGTCCGTATTGCATGGATCGCACTAAGGCTTTCCGTTTGAAACACAGAGGAAAACCGTGCTTCTTTGATTGTCATCGACAGTTCCTGCCAAAGGATCATCCGTACCGGAGGAACATGAATGCTTTTCGTGCTGGCGTGGTAGAGAAGTCCAGTCCACCGCCACGGTGGTCCGGGGGCACTATATGGAAGGAAGTTAAAGAATTGTCAAGTGCTATTGAAGAGCCTACAGCGGGGTACAAGTGTGATGGATTTGGTCGCGCTCACAACTGGACGAAGAGGAGTATATTCTGGGACCTACCATATTGGAGTGAGCATATGCTCAGACATAACCTGAATGTCATACAAATCGAGAAGAATGTATTTGACAATATAATAAATACTGTGATGGACGTAAAGGGGAAGACGAAAGACAATCCCAAGGCCAGGTTGGACTTAGAAGAAATATGCAGACGTCCGGAGTTGCATTTGATAAAAGAAGGCAGTGGGAAGTATAAGCAGCCCAGGGCCATTTTCTCACTGGACAAGGAGGACAAAGGTAAACTTTGTAGGTGGATCCAGGGCCTAAAATTTCCAGATGGATACGTATCGAATTTGAGAAGATGTGTTGACCCGAATGAGAACAAACTACAGGGTATGAAGAGCCACGACTGTCACATTTTTATGGAGAGGTTAATCCCGATTGCATTTCGGGAATTCTTACCTCAGGTCGTTTGGGATCCACTGACAGAGCTTAGCATATTCTTCAGAGATCTTTGTTCTACTAAGTTGCTCGTCGATCGGCTTGAAAAGCAGGAGAAGGACATTGCAGTAACATTGTGTAAGCTTAAGAGGGTGTTCCCTCCTGGATTCTTCGACTCTATGGAGCATTTACCAATTCATCTTTCATATGAGGCACGTGTTGGTGGGCCGTCGGTTATCGGTGGATGTACCCGTTCGAGCGCCATCTAAACCACCTGAAGAGGAAGGTAAAAAATAAGGCACGGGTCGAGGGTTTTATTTGTGAAGCCTATATCCTTGAGGAGATTACAAACTTTTGTTCAATGTATTTCAAGCCTCATATTGCTACAAATAGAACAAGAGCTCTGAGGAACGACAATGGAGATATAGAATATAATGATGCATTATTGAAAGTCTTCAATGCTCTTGGAAAGCCTTCTGGAAAACTAAAAAAGAGATATTTGAATGATGAGGAACTAAAGGCTGCCCAGTTATATATATTACTCAACTGCGAGGAGGATGAAGTGGAAAAGCTAGAGTGGTAAGTGAAAATCTTCAACGTTCAAGTCATCTATTTGTTGATTACGTTATTATAATTTAATGAGTATATCCCGATATTTATTGGTTTTCAGCAAATTTAATGATGAGGTGAAGTCAAGTAGACCATACATTGCAGATGAAGAAGTAGAAGAAGAAATGAGACTTCATTTTCTGTCTTGGTTGACTGCATATGTACGTAAGAAGCTAGTTAGAATCTTCCTCCATTCACAACTGCATAAGAAATAACTTAACATTGAACTTAATTTTGTATCTTCTCGTGTTTAGGTCGATCGTCCGGACGTCATCCTTGAGAATGAATCTATTAGAACTCTTGCTAAGGGACCAATTTATGCCGTCAAAATATGGCCAAGTTATTGCGTGAATGGATTTAAGTTCAAGTCTACAAATGCTCCCATCAGAGATAGCTTCCTGGATCTTGATTCCACAAAAAATAGTTGCTTGTGTATCAAATCTACAAACTACAATGATGTCACTCCAGGCAATGATTTCTATGGCGTCTTACGGAAGATCGTGGAATTGACGTACAACTATAGCATAGAGCCTGGCAAGATCGAGTTGTTCAAAGTTGATTGGTTTGATCCCATACAGGATCAAAGATGGAAATTGACAAGCATAGTCTTGTGGATATTAACTACCGTCGTTGATACCAAGGATACGAACCATTTATCCTAGCAAGTCAAGCTCAACTCGTATATTTTACAACATATCCTAGACGGAGAACAACAAGGTACGACTGGTGGGCAGTATGCAAGACTAAAGCCAGAAATACCTACGACGTCGACGAAGTGGCTTATTAGGAGGACGAGCTACCACTTGTACCAAATATAGTTGATGTCGACTCGGCATAAGTTCCCCATTTAATATCTACTTGTGTAGAAGAGGTACAAGTATCCGAAGGGGAAGACGAAGGAGATGCTAGTGACGATGAGGAGGAAGAGGAAGAGGATGAGAAGGAGGAGGAGGAGGCAAACGAAGAAGATGAATTTTCAGAGGATGATTGAGAAACTGCGATTTTAATGTATTCATATTTCTGTAATCTTAAATTATGAACTATGATTATTTCTATTAGTATTCAGATTTTTGAAAACTTAAATTATGAACTCCAATGTATGCAGATATTTCTAAACTGTCATTGTATTTATTTATATTTTTAATCATATGTTATTATCAGCATGGCAAGACGACGCGGAGGTACCTCAAGACGACGCGGAGATAGGTCAAGACGAGCCGTGTCCTTAGGTGGACAGAGAGCTCCGTTACCAGAGGTTGGCTCCGGACCATCGTCTGACCCGAGCACTCCATTGTACCATACGGTCGCAGGTCCAGGTGGCAGTACACCTGCGACGAGCAGTTCCAGGCTTGCTGATCATACTCCTTCCCCTAGCCTTCCTACCGCTGACAGCAGCATGGCGGGTGGAGAGCCGGTGGAGGAGGTAGTCCCTACTCCCGTTCGGACGGATCCATACCAGAGCGACCCTCCATGCGCACCTCAGGACGAGACGAGGATGGAGATTTGGGCCAACGGTCCTATGAAGTAAGTTAAATGAATTTATATATATATATATATATATATATATATTTATATATATATATATATATATATTTATTAATACGTCGGTTATCGTTGTATACAGATATCGTCCCTCGTCGGTACAGAGAGCGTTGGGCTCCTTTCTAAGGTCCAACTATGGGGGTCCGTTGATCAACTACTCGGATGCCTCGGAAGAGAGGAAGGCATTCTGGTTTGCCCACTTCAAGATAATTAATGATAGTTAATTTAGTATGATTAATATAATTTTAAGCATTTTTTAGAACTTATTATTTTAATTTGTAATTCTTGTAGAGGACTTATTTTTATCCACCACACTGGATCGAGCAGATTGAGAGGCAGTTTCCTGCCGTCGTCGCCAAGTTAATCCGTGATGCAATTGACGATCAGAAAGCTCGTCAGCGCTCCGGAAAGCCGATTGCTTGTTGGATCACGCCTGACCAGTGGACCACGATGAGAGCTCGATTTGAGGAAGTGGTAGAATTGAGGATTGTTGCTCATGCTATTGAGGTTTCTACTGAAAGCTTCAGCTGCGATGATAAAGATGGTGGTCGACAGAGGGTCGCCATGACGTACCCTGCGGCCGGAAAGGAAGAAGCCCTCCGCTTGAACATTGATGACAGTCGAGAACCATGAGTTGTTGATGGATCTGAAGACAATATTGATCCAAGGTTCGAAGAAACCAAAGGCTCTGAAGACCCTGATCATGAATTGTCAGTCCAGGCGATCGTAAGCTTTCTCCATGTCAAGTTTGATGGCGACATTATCCCCTCTGGCCGATAATTTCATGTAAGTGACCATCTCTTGTGCTAGGAGGATGTTGTCGGTGATGTTGCGCCACTTGACAAATCCACTCTGCTCAGCCGAGATGATCCTCGGCAGAAGATCGGATATATGATTGGCGATGATCTTCGAGATGATCTTGTTGGTGAAGTTGCATAGGCTTATGGGCCGGAAGTCTCTGAAGGTCTACGGATTCTCTTTTTTGGGAATGAGGATGAGGTTGGCCCTGGATATGGATTTCGGGTATCAGCCCCCTGAATGAAAGCGATGGAGGCCTCCAGCAAGTCGTGGGCGATGATGTCCTAACATGATCTGAAAAAGACCCCAGAGAACCCATCCGGTCTAGGAGAACTGTGGTCGTCAAGTGCCCAGACCGCATCTTTGACTTCTTGGTGATGATGTCGGAGACCGCTGAAAGAAACTGGTTATCCTAGACGATCACCTCATTGGTGAAGAGGGACGAGTAGAACCGCGCCGCGGCCTCCTGAATGCTCTTCGGATCCTGCAGGTGGGTGCCGTTGGCGTCAGAGATACGATGGAGGTTGAGCTGATGTCTACGCCCCTTAACACAAGCGTAGAAAATTCTAGAGTTGGGGTCCCCCTCAAGGTCCCAGGCTAATCTAGCTTTTTGCTTCCAGAATTTTGTCTCGACTTTTAGGCATGATTTAAGAATTACTCTGGACAGATTGAGCGACGCCCGCGCCTCCAAAGACCGTTCCGAGACGAACCAGGTTTCTATTCTGGTGACATCATCCTTCGCTGATCTGATAGCCTGGAAGATGTTCCCGAACGTGGCCTTGCTCCAAGAAGAAAGTGCCTTGCTGGTGGCTCTAAGTTTGGTCGCGACTTTGACCACGGGGTCAAGATCATCTGCTAAGCTCTAGGTAGCGGTCACAACGTCTTTGAATTGGGGATGGTGTCTCCAGAAATCCAAAAATTGAAAAGGTTTTTTGATGTGCTGAGAATTACTGCTGATAACGATAAGGAGAGGGGAGTGATCCGATTCTATGGAGTTGAGGTGAGAGAGGTTGGAGATGAGGCCCATGTCTGACCAGAGGCCGTTGATAAGGGTACGATCCAGACGAAAATATTGTCGACAGGTTCCTTCTTGCATGTTGCACCAGGTGAAGGCATTGCCGGAGAAGGGAAGGGGGTTAAGTTGGGCGTTAAAAATGAAGTTGTTAAAGTCTTCCATAGCCGGGAGCGGGGGCGGACGACCCCCTAACTTCTCGGTGCTGCAAGAAATCATGTTGAAGTCGCCGATGCATATCCACGGAAGATTGTTGTGGGGGGTGGGCGGTTAAAAGGTGATCCCAGAGGAGCCTGTGCTCTAAGATGTCACAGCTGCCGTGAACTGCAGAGAGGAGGGAACGGGACGGGAGCTCCGGGTGCTCCACCCAGCAGGAGAGCACTTGTGTCGAGTCTTGGACAAGGCCGAACTTGGTCCCGGTATTGAAGAAGATCCAGATATCGTGGTATCCGACAACAACGGCTTAGAATCCGCGATGGAGCTGGATGCCTTTGAGTCTCTTTTGCGGAAGTTTGGGTTCAATGACCACTAAGATGTCGATTTGGTAGGATTTATTGAGGGTAAGGATTCTGTTCAGCATCGGTTTATTGGCTATCCCTCTCACGTTCCATGAAAGGATGTTAAGCATTAGGGATGGGGGATCGATGTTTTGGAGCTTTGCGGCAGACCTCGTGGTCCTTACCGAATGCTGTCCTTGTTTGTTCTGTTTCTTCTGCTTGTGAGGTATTTCGGGGGTGATGTTGCACACTCCGGAGGGGACTGGTTCTGCCCCTATGGGGACCAAAGAACTGGTCCCTGTGTCTGCTGTCGGACCGGAGATATAGTCGTCTTCAGATCCTTCCGATTCGGCGAGAGCGCACATGGGGTTGTTGGGGTCCAGGAAGCCGGCTTCCTTGGCTTGTCGTATCCTTTCTGCAGCTTCTTGGTCGAGTGGGGGCTGTAATGCTCTGATGGAGTCATTAGGGTTAATATCGATCGCTGGTTGTGCGACAGTCGGGACATTGGTTCCATCCTCTGGACTAGTAATCTTTGGGCTAGGTGTTCGATCTGTGGCTTGCCGAGATTTGCTGGGAGATGTGATGTTCTTGGGTGAGCCAACATCTGGGTTGTTGAATGGAGGCGTTGTGGAGGCAGGAGGTGGGTTCTCTTGAGCTACAACATCGATAATGATGTCCTCCATGTTCAGAGCTTCGAACCTGTTTGTGGTGGATATTGAGTTTGGTTTTGGGGAGATGGGGTTGCCTTGATCGGGGGGAGAGGAGATGGTTGCTTGAGTTGTGTTTGGGCTCTCCAAATCTGAGGTGTGAGTTTGGGGGTGATCGGTTGTGGTGCGTCTCCTCTTGTATCTTTTGCTTGAGGGGATCCTTGGGGGCTAATTGTTTCTTTTGTTTCAACTCCGGATGAGCTTTGTAGCAGAACTTGGTAAGGTGTCCTCTGATGTGGCAGTGATTGCAAAATAGGATGTTGTTGTCGTAGATGAGGGGCTGGGTATGGGTCTGACTTCCAAACTCAATGTTAATCAATTTTGGAAGGTCTTTTGAGATGTCCAGTTCCATGCAAACTTTAGCGTAGTCGGCCCTAGTGAGATTTCTGGTTTCCTCCGCCATTGCTACAAAGGTGCCAAACAAGTTAACTATTCTTTTGAGAGCCACTGGGATGAAGCAGATCAGAGGAGGGTTGGGGAGAGTAACCCATGCTGCTACAATGGGCGAGTCCTCTCTAGGGTTGAGTGTCTGAGACCATCTGACCACTATCATGGTTTGGCGTCAACCTTGCTGGTGCCATGAGTCAGGGCTATCCTTTGGTCTTCTTCTGAAGAGAGATAAAATAGAATATTTTTTGGGTCCATGGGGGCGACTCTATATGCCGTTTGAAGTTGCCAATTGGCAATGGATTCTTGGACTCTGGCTAGTTTGGGGCACCCAGAGAAGAATTGGAGCACAAAGGTGAAGGCAAACCGCTGATGCATGGAGGACAGATCGGCATCGGAGTAGGGGATCGATAATGGAAGTCCTTCGGAGGATTGAGGATAATCGATCTCTGGGAGCGGGACGTCGGGAAGGATCGGACGCTTCTGAGTGCTACGGTCGGGTCTCAGCAGGTCGGCGTAAGAGACTGCGGGGTTTTTCTCGGGATGAGCTGGCGCGCCCGAGGAAGAGGAGGAGGTGGGGCCGACTGGAGAAGGAGTAGTCCTACCTATTCCAGGAGGCGGAGGCTAGAGTCTATGGCCTCTGGGAGCTGAAGTGTTGGAGGAGGATCCGCAAAGTATGGTAGGTCCTGAGCGGTCTGCCGAAGTACCCTGCGCATATGGAAGGGAGCTGGGCGCAGTGGCAATCCCTTCTCCTGGGGGCGCATAGGGTTGGGGGACGGACGCTTGAACAGCCCCGGCCCCAAGGGGTGTCGACTGGCCTGAAGGTGCAAGGAGCTGGGGTGGAGGCGGGCGCAAGGACTGGCCCCAAGATTGGGGAGCGGGCGCATTGAAGACGGGGGCGTGCGCATATACTGCCCCCCCAGCTATGCCTGGAGGAGAAGGCACAGGGGAGCGATGAGATGCTGCCTGAGTCTAGGGCGCACGCCTCTCGAGGAGGGCGCATGCCAGTGTCCCCTCATAGGCATGCCCCTCGCTGAGGGCGCATGCCGCAAGAGAAAGATGGGGGGTCAGAGGGGGGATGTCCCGAGGGCGCATGACCCTCACGACGGGCGCATGGCCCTGACATCTTGCGCATAACCCAGGCGCTACCGAACTGGAGAGCGGGAGCACAGAATTAGAATTCAAATTTGAAATTCGAATCGACGGGAGGAGGTTGGCGGGAAACTCCCTGCCCGTCGTCCGGCTTGGCAAGGGGAGGACCCATTGCTGTAGTTGTGGCCGGCCCGTGGCCGGGGGTGTCATTGCGGCAAGGCTGCGACCGACGAGCTGGAGCTGATCCGAGGGCCAGCCGATGCGCGTGGAGGAGGGGCTCCGAGGACAGAGGGAAGTGGGCCTGCGGCAGCGCCGCCCCAGCAGGAAGGGGGCCGCGACCCTCCAGGAGGCTGGAAGGGTGGAAGGCAGTTAAGGAAACGACGAGGACGGCGGTGGGGCCTCCCGCAACTGCGCTTGGTGGCCGCAATAAGGACCTCTGGGGAGAGGCCGAGGGAGAGATCCTGGGGAGGAAGCGGAGGACGGGAGGGGGACATGGTCGAGGAGGGGAGGAGGGGGGATAAGGATGGGGAGGGGGCCTCCGGCCGGCTAACGCCGGCTGAGGAAGGGTCAGGAGATAGACGCTGGAGGGGTGTAACGCCCGTAGTTCATATTACGTATTTTGGTATACGTGTACGGAATTTTGACCCGTAATTAGACTTATCTTGCTTAGCTTGATCCTGGTTTAATCTTGCCTTGGTTTATTTTGGGTTCATCCTGGTTCGACTTGTCTTGACTGGCTAGTCTTGGAATTTGCATTGGCATGGGATAGTTAGCATTTCCTGGTTCATGTGTGGTTTATCCTGGCCTTGGCCTGCATTGGGTTCGGTTGGGTTCGACTTGGTTGGGCTCGGTTTGGGTTGATATGCAAACCCCTACCTACCACCATCCCTCATTTATTAATCCAACAACCATTCTCTTTCCTCATTCATTACTCATTACTACTTCTTTTCTTCTTCCTCATTTCTTCTCCACCGAGCACCACCGTAGGCAAGTGCAACTTGCTTCATGGAGGAACTCAAGTTTTATTGTTCCATTGTTGTCACGACCCGATCCCAAATAATTGGGTCGAACCGGATCATGCCCAGCCTGCACCGTTGTGAGACGACGACAGTAAGCTGTTCTATATGCAGGTATTCACAACAATATCTATGCATTTGTCACAACTCAATATACGGAAATTTTAAAACTTTTATTCAACAATTGAAAGGTACAACTGTAAAGTAAGACCTGAAATGAAATGCTGAATTCAAATTAACAAAATTCCAAAAAAACAACAAAACTAGAAAACTGGAAATGTCTAGCTAAGTGGTCGGCTCGTCGGCCTCAGGTCCTGCGTCCTCCAAGGGGGACTCTGACAACACCACAGGGTACAAAACAGGGTCATAATAGCTATTGTACAATAGCTCAACATCCTCAATGTCACCTAAAAATGTTGTCTCCAGTCAGGAGGGAGCAAGTACGAATATGTATCTCATATTTCAAGTAATAATGGAAAAGTGCAAGCTAAACAGTTTAAACAATATTTTCCAGCATTCTACAATTGAAAACAATGTAATTTGAATGTGTAATCGTCTATGACCGACTTGGGTTATACAATAGCGTCCTAGCGACGCGATACGGCTTATCCCCGTGTGTAAGAGGGATAAGCTCGCACAATATGCAATATGAGGGGCATTTGCCATAAACGTTACACTATTCCCCCAATCCCCACAATCAATCAATCAATATCAGAACCCTAGGAGAGGGTTCCGTGTAGCAATATGGTTTAAGCATGCAGCTAGACAATTACTAAATAAAATACAAGAAAATATAACCGTAACTTGCCTTTGTTTATGACTGGATCAGTAAAGTCGGTTCCGAGGAGGATGTCAGGTTCGTCTCCGAGATCCTACAGTTGAGAACCTTGACTTAGAACCAATATGAAACCATTCTAGGTGTGTTAGTTACAATCTCTAGAATTGGTCCTAATTCAGTTTAAAGTTTATTAATTATTCTACCGAAAATCGTCTAACGTCGCAATTCTACGTTCGTTGTTATTTAATTAAAATAAGTCGGTTATTGATTAATTGAAAAAATGGCAATTACCGGTTAATTTGACAAAACTTTGTATTTTGTAATATTATATATAAAACTAATATTTTTCTTTAAATGAGAAGAATGTGAATTTGTTTAAATAACAAACTTGTAATTTTTCCTAATTATTTATTGTGAGAAAATGATATTAATTTTCTATATCCAAAATAATGTCTTTTTAATATTTTACGAGTCTATCGACAAACCAACAAACCAGGAAATAAATAAAATCTATTCTACGCAATACAGGGTCGCAGCAAAGAAAATAGAAAATTGGGCTTATGTCCTTACAATTATTTACATAAATTAATTTTTAAGAAGAGATAAAACTCAGGTGAATCCTGAACGCCGGGAAGCGGTCCATTCAGCAGGCCGAAGTCCTGCACCAAAAATATTAACAGCAGTACCCGTTCTGAAAATAATTATAAATATAAATATTATAATAAAGAGTCTCAGATTGGTCCAATTATCATTCTTAGCTAATGCCTCAACGTCCAGAATGACTGGTTTCGTTTGAATTTCGCTAGGGCCCATTGACCGGTACGGTCGTCGCCCGAAAATCCATTTAATAACCCTTTTTTGAAAACCAGTTTTGAAAATCATATATATATATATATATATATATATATATATATATATATATATATTATATATTATATATATATATAGTTTTACGAAAAATTGGGCAACATTTCCTCTATATCTGGGATAACCCAATACTGGGAATTTGTGCCAACCACACAAACAATATCCCAAACCGGGGAAATAACCCATGAATTTATTTCCACCACAAAATAAACATATAACCCAAATCACAGAACATTTCCAAAAGAAATTCGAAAAAACCCAAAAATATCATAGAACCAACCTAATAATTCGGAAATTTCGAAACTAACAGAAGATCCCAAACCACAGAACTAAGTCCGAAAGTCACAGAGCATTGCCGAACTAACTCGAAATTTTTGAGAAGTCACAAAGCTTAAAACCAAAACCAATCACCGCACAAAAGTACTATCGAAACGAACTTCGGAAGTTTCCAAAGTCGAAATCGTCTAAACCGAATCCCGTAATGGGATCGGGGACCAAAATCATCATCGACACACTGAGAAGGGACCCGGGGACACGAGATATACCTCGGGTGCTCGGCTAGATTCTCAGATGCAATAATCGAGATAGAAACCATGTTCCCGCGGACTCGGGAAAATCCCAACTCGCGGACAGCAGCAAAAAACCACCGAAACAGCGCTGGACAGCGCTGATGGAGCAGCGGGGCGCACGCGGGAGGCGCACGAAGACCAGGGCGGGGTCTGGCCGAAATCGCCGAAGCAAAATCAGTGGCACCGGGCTAGGGCACAGCGGGGAATCGGCCGGAAGGGTACGAAAGTCGTCGGGATCAGTGGCGGGGACGCCGGCGCAGAGAGGCAGCGCGCAGGGCTCGCGGGGTCGACGCCGGAGGGACGAAGTCCTGGCCGGAGGGGCGGCCTGGGCGGACGCGCGGGCAGGGACACGGGAGGATGGCCGCCGGGGGTCGCGGCCTAGGGCGCGTGCGGAAGGGCGGAGCCGCGGGCCGGTGGCGAGGGCGGCCGGCGGGGCGCTGGACGCGGCCGTGGGCAGCGCGCGGCAGGGCGCCGGCTGGAGTTGGCCGAGGGAGAGAGGGTTTGGGCAGAGGCACGGATGGGGGCTCGGGTTTGCTTTTGGAGGGAGAGAGGAGAGTGAGAGGGAGAGGTATTAGAATGGAAGAGAGGAAAAAGTGATGGTGCTGGTGAATGTGTTGGTGGTGGGGGTTTGTTTAAATGAGAGTGGGGGATTAAACGTATGGAGTAGAGAGAAAGGGGTGCTGGAGAATAGGGAGGGGGTTGCCTGGTCGTGGGTGACCAGGCCCAAACGTGGGTTTGGTCTTTTTTTTTTTACTAATATACAATAAATAATCTGGATTTAAAAGAAATAAAGAGAATGGGTTCCGATCGGGATTGGATTTCGGGAAACCGGGTTCGAACTCGGGTCAGACTCTGGTCACGGGATCGGGGCGGGGACACAATAAAAAAAAACGATAATTTTAGAAATAATATTTTTTCTAAATCTGACTAATAAATAATATATAATAATAATAATAATAATAATAATAATAAATAACTAAACTAATATTACACTACAAATCCATTAATCCTAAAATCTGGGTTTCACAATCTTCCCTCCTTAGAAAATTTCGTCCTCGAAATTAAAGACAGGGTTAGGGGTTACCTCAAGTCTCAAACAGATACAGATACTGCTCCCGTATCTTATCTTCTCGCTCCCAGGTAGACTCGCCTGGTAAGTTGCGCTTCCACATAACTCTGACTATCGGCGTCACAGAGTTTCTGGTTCTCTTCTCTTCTTTGTCCAATATTGCAACCGGCTTCTCTGGCGCTGCGAGGCTGTGTCCAATTTCCAGCTCCGAATGGTCCAATATGTGGCTCGGGTCTGGGATGTAGCGTCTCAGCTACGAAACGTGGAAGACGTTGTGGACGCCTTCGAGACTTGGGGGTAGAGCCACCTGATAAGCCACTTCTCCAATCATGTTAAGTACTTCAAAAGGACCAATATACCTGGGTCTTAGCTTTCCTGCTCTACCGAAATGGATGGTTCCTCTGGTAGGGGAGATCTTCACGAACACACTGTCACCTTCTTCAAACTCCAACGGCCGTCGGCTGCTATCGGCCCAATGCTTTTGTCTGTCCTGGATAATCCTGAGCTTGCCTCTGATCATCTTTACCTTCTCTGCTACATCGATCACCATCTCAAGTCCAAACAATACTCGTTCTCCTACGTCATCCCAAGCAAGTGGAGTACGGCAATGACATCCATAGAGTGCCTCGAACGATGTCATACTGATGCTAGCTTGGTAGCTGTTGTTGTAGGAGAACTCTACCAAGTGCAAATGGTCTTCCCAAGACCCTCCAAATTCCAAGACGCAGGACCTCAGCATGTTTTCCAACGTCTGAATTGTTCTCTCTGATTGTCCGTCAGTCTGGGGATGGTAGGCGGTGCTGAACTTCAATTGCGTTCCCAAACTGTCATGCAAGCTCTTCCAGAAGTGAGAGGTGAACCTGGTATCCCTATCAGACACAATACTTATCGGAACTCCATGAATCCGGTAGATGTGCCGTATGTACAGTGCCGCCAACTTCTCGGTAGATAGACCAACCTTGAAGGGGATAAAGTGAGCTGACTTTGTCAGTCGGTCCACGATAACCCAAATGGCATCCTTTCCTCCTTGGAATCGAGGCAGTCCCGACACAAAATCCATCGTTATGTGCTTCCATTTCCACTCCGGGATGTTTAGCGGCTGCAACAGTCCTGCTGGTCTCTGTCTGCTAGCTTTTACTTGTTGACAAATTAAACATCTAGCTACATACCTGGATACGTCCTTCTTCATTCTGTACCACCACACTATAGTACGCATATCCCAATATATTTTATTGGCTTCTGGATGTATGGAATACTGCGACTGGTGTGCTTCTTGCATTAGCTCGATCTTCAGTTTGCCAGTTGGTACGCACAGCCTCGTACCATGTTTCAGTGCTCCGTCGCTGGCGATTGAGAATCCTTCAAGTGTTTCTGCTAGCACTTGATCTCTAAGTTTGCAAAGCATCTCATCTTGGAATTGTGCCTCCTTGACTCTGTCCATTAGACTTGAACGCACTTGCAATTGCATCATTGTTGAATCAGCTCCTGGTACGATGGCTTCTCTTCCCAGTTTCTTCATTTTCTCTTCGGGTAGTACAATCTTCAGTCCAAGCTTTTCCATGTCCTCCAGCAAATGACGCTCCTTGGTCAAGAATATTGCCATCGGGTATCGACTAAGTGCATCTGTAACAACATTAGCCTTACCCGAATGATACTGCAGGTTGATGTCGAAATCCTTCTTCAGCTCCAGCCATCGTCTCTGTCGCATGTTTAGCTGCTTCTGAGTGAAAACATATTAAGACTTTTGTGGTCTGAAAATATTTCCACTCTCTCTCCATAAAGGTAGTGCTTCCATAGCTTCAATACAAATATCACCGCTGCAAGCTCCAAATCATGCGTGGGATAGTTCTTCTCATGAGTCCGTAATTGCCTAGATGCATAAGCAATTATTTTTCCGTGTTGCTGAAGAACGCAGCCCAATCCCTTACCGAAAACATCACTGTAAATTGAGAAACCACCGGTACCTAAGGGTAGCGCAAGTATTGGCGCCGTTGTAAGCCTCTTCTTCAGTTCCTCAAAAGTTGACTGGCAAGCTTTCGACCAAAAAATTTCTTTATTCTTCCTGGTAAGCTTCGTCATCGGCTCAGCAATCCTGGAGAAATCCTTTACAAACTTATGGTAGTAGCCAGCCAAGCCCAAGAAACTTCTGATTTCTGCAACTGAACTTGGTGCAGTCCACTTCTCAATAGCAGCTATCTTCATTGGATCCACCGAAATTCCTTCTCCTGTGACAACATGGCCAAGAAAATCTATTCTGTCTAAAAAGAATTCGCATTTAGATAGCTTACCATAGAGCTTCTCCTTCCTTAAAGTTCCCAGAACTTTCCTCGGGTGCTCTTCATGTTCTTCTTCAGTCTTCGAGTAGATCAGAATGTCATTGATGAAGACAACAACAAACTGATCCAGGTATTCATGAAAGACCTTGTTCATAAGATTCATGAATACTGCAGGAGCATTCGTCAGTCCAAACGGCATGACCAAAAATTTATACTGACCATATTTGGTGTTAAATGCCGTCTTTGGAATATTCTCCTTCCTGACCTTGATTTGATGGTAGCCATACCTGATATCTATCTTCGAAAATACCTTGGCTCCACTCAGTTGATCAAACAGGTCATCGATCCGGGGCAGAGGGTACTTGTTCTTGATGGTGATGTTGTTCAGCGCCCGGTAATCAATGCACATCCGCACGGTTCCATCCTTCTTGGGCACGAACAAAACTGGTGCTCCCCAGGGTGAAGCCCCGTCTCTAATAAATCCTTGTGCCTTTAGTTCGTCAATCTGGTCCTTCATCTCCTTTGCCTCCTTGGGGTTGACTCTGTAGTATCTCCGAGAAATAGAGGAAGAGCCGGGTACTAGGTCGATAGAGAATTCCACACCTCGATCTGGCGGCAATCCTGGAAGACTATCTGGAAAAATGTCTATGAATTTCGCTATAATAGGGTGAGGAGGCCCGGGTTCTTCGGTGATAGAGGAGTAGGTAACACTCTTCATGTCTTCCGGAGCTCGAGAGATTTTAAACTCCGATTCTCCTGGTGGGCTGAAGATTACACATCCTCTATGACAATCTATCAGCACATGCTGCTCACTTAACCAGTCCATCCCTAGGACTACATCATAATTGGGCAAGGGCATCACAAGTAAGGGTGTTAAGAATTTGTGGCCTGAGATAGTTATGGGACAGTTACAAGCCTCGGTGATGGGTATGGGTCCACCACCGGTCATAACTCTACTAATCATCTTGCTAAGTCCCGTATCTAGGTGGTGTGCAGAAATAAACTTTGATGATATAAAACTGTGTGATGCACCCGAATCAAATAATGCTAGAGCAGGATGTGAAAACACATAAATGGAACCTGTGATGACATCAGCGGTGGGTTCCTGCTCTGGTTCTTGCTCGTCTGTTGCTAGGGCAAAAGCTCGCCCGGTCTTCTGCTGATGTTGTCCGAATCGTTGTTGCTAAGTGGGTAGAGGAGCTCTTTGCTGAGTTGCTCCGGTCCGATTGAATGCTGTGGGGCAGTCCCTCACTTGGTGGGTGGCAGACTCACAAACTAGGCAGTATCCCAGTTTCTTCCTGCAGATGTTCGCCTGGTGTCCTAGCCTCTTGCAGTAGTCATAGACAGGAATCTGCTTCTGAGGCGTTCTGTCACTAGTCCTTGCCTGATGGTACTGCTGTTGGTGGTACGAAGGCCTGTTGCTGTTGTTGTTGGGCCTCTTCTGGTTACCCTGGAAGTTGCTAGTTCTAGGATACTTCCTTTTTGAACGAGAAGGCTGGCTCTTCTCCACATCCTGAGCTCGTATCAGAATCTTTTCGTATGTCTTGGCGCCGCCTGCGATCACAGGGGTGCAAATTTCTTCCCTTAGTCTATACCTGAATCTTTCAGCACGATCCTTGGGGTCAGCAACCAAGTTCTTGGCAAAGCGACTAAGTCGGACAAACTCTGCCGCATACTCTCTAACCATCATGTTTCCTTGCTTCAAATCCTGGAACTGTCCTTCTATCTCCCGCAACTCAGATGTTGGGAAGAACTTTCTGCAGAACAGCCTCTTGAAGGTGTCACAGTCAAGCTACTTGTCCTGGAGTCGGGGTTCATTCCGATACCAAGTGCTTGCCACATCTTGCAGTTGGAGTCCTACTGCTTCGGTCTTGAGGTCCTCTGGGAGTCGAACGACGCTCAAGAGACGCTCTATGCTGTCTAGCCATTCATCGACGTAGATGATTCCCTCGGTTCCTTTGAAGGGTCGAGGGCCCTGCTTCTTGAAACTCTCTATATCTCCGACCTTCATATAATAATACGCCTCTTATCAAAAGAATGACCTTAATAATACATAACTTAACTCCTGGATTTATATTTACCTTGGCAGGTCGTGGCTCCGATGAAGTTGTTCCTTCTCTCTCGAGGGCAGCCATAGCCACGTTATGGGCATTCTCCATGCCTTCTCTCATGATTGCGGTCTGCTCGCGATGGACTTCAGCTTGGGCTGCGGTCTGTTCACGATGAGCTTCTGTTTGGGCTCTCTGGGCTTCAAGTACTCCTCGTAGCATGCCCACGAGATCGGTGGGATCCACGGGCACTGGTGGGGCAGCTGGTGTGGGCACTACCGCAAGGGACTGCGGCTTAGTCCGGAGAAGTATCGATTTTGTCGTTTGCGCTGTAGTAGCGTAAACGGGGTGGAGTGCTGGTGCAGTATGGGGACGGTCAGTCAGCTGCAAGGGAGGTGGGTCCCGACGTACTTGAGGAGGTGGGGTGTGATTGGTAGATGACACCTCATCTTCAGCAGGACCGGAACGGGTGGTCTTCCCTTTGGCCATACTCTAGAAGGTTTAGGGTGCAATACATAAGCAAGGTATCCTACCAGTCTATAATCAAACAAAAATATTTATATATATAATTCAGACCTATGTTGTGACAAATCAATATTCTAGAGTTCTAATTGTTTCTAGGTATGTTTTTCTAAGTTGTTGTTTCATGACCTGCATGGGCCACCACTAAAAATATGTCACGACCCGATCCCAAATAATTGGGTCGAACCGGATCATACCCAGCCTGCACCGTTGTGAGATGGCGGCAGTATGCTGTTCTATATGCAGGTATACACAACATCTATACATTTGTCACAACTCATACGGAAATTTTAAAACTTTTATTCAACAATTGAAAGGTACAACTGGAAAGTAAGAACTGAAATAAAATGCTGAAATGAAATGTTGAATTCAAATTAACAAAATTCCAAAAAAACAACAAAACTAAAAAACTGGAAATGTCTAGCTAAGTGGTCGGCTCGTCGGCCTCAGGTCCTGCGTCCTCCAAGGGGGACTCTGGCAACACCACAGGGTACAGAATCGGGTCATAATAGCTATTGTACAATAGTTCAGCATCCTCAATGTCACCTAAAAATGTTGTCTCCAGTCAGAAGGGAGGAAGTACGAATATGTATCTCATATTTCAAGTAATAATGGAAAAGTGCAAGCTAAACAGTTTAAACAATATTTTCCAGCATTCTACAATTGAAAATAATATGATTTGAATGTGTAATCGTCTATGACCGGCTTGGGTTATATAATAGCGTCCTAGCGACGCGATACGGCTTATCCCCGTGTGTAAGAGGGGTAAGCTCGCACAATATGCAATATGAGGGGTATTGCCATAAACGTTACACTATTTCCCCAATCTCCGCAATCAATCAATCAATATCTGAGTCCTAGGAGAGGGTTCCATGTAGCAATGTGGTTTAAGCATGCAGCTAGACAATTACTAAATAAAATACAAGAAAACATAACCGTAACTTGCCTTTGTTTATGACTGGATCAGTAAAGTCGGTTCCGAGGAGGATGTCAGGTTCGTCTTCGAGATCCTACAGTTGAGAACCTTGACTTAGAACCAATATGAAACCATTCTAGGTGTGTTAGTTACAATCTCTAGAATTGGTCCTAATTCAGTTTTAAGTTTATTAATTATTCTACCGGAAATTGTCTAACGTCGCAATTCTACATTCGTTGTTATTTAATTAAAATAAGTCAGTTATTGATTAATTGGAAAAATGGCAATTATCGGTTAATTTGACAAAACTTTGTATTTTATAATATTGTATATAAAACTAATATTTTTCTTTAAATAAGAAGAACGTAAATTTGTTTAAATAACAAACTTGTAATTTTTCCTAATTATTTATTATGAGAAAATGATATTAATTTTCTATATCCAAAATAATGTCTTTTTAATATTTTACGAGTCTATCGACAAACCAACAAACCAGGAAATAAATAAAATCTATTCTACGCAATACAGGGTCGCAGCAAAGAAAATAGAAAAGTGGGCTTATGCCCTTACAATTATTTACATAAATAAATTTTTAAGAAGAAATAAAACTCAGGTGAATCCTGAACGTCGGGAAGCGGTCCATTCAGCAGTCCGAAGCCCTACACCAAAAATACTAACAGCAGTACCCGTTCTGAAAATAATTATAAATATAAATATTATAATAAAGAGTCTCAGATTGGTCCAATTATCATTCTTAGCTAATGTCTCAACGTCCAGAATGACTGGTTTCGTTTGCATTTCGCTAGGGCCCATTGACCGGTACGGTCGTCGCCCGAAAATCCATTTAATAATCCTTTTTGGAAAACCAGTTTTGAAAATCATATATATATAGTTTTACGAAAAATTGGGCAGCATTTCCTCTATATCTGGGATAACCCAATACTAGGAAATTGTGCCAACCACACAAATAATATCCCAAACCAGGAAAACAACCCATGAATTTATTTCTACCACAAAATAAACATATAACCCAAATCACAAAACATTTCCAAAAGAAATTCGAAAAAACTCGAAAATATCATAGAACCAACCTAATAGTTCGGAAATTCCAAAACTAACAGAAGATCCCAAACTAAAGAACTAAGTCCGAAAGTCACAGAGCATTGCCGAACTAACTCGAAATTTTTGAGAAGTCACAAAGCTTAAAACCAAAACCAATCACCGCACAAAAGTACTACCGAAACGAACTTCGGAAATTTCCGAAGTCGAAATCGTCTAAACCGAATTCCGTAACGGGATCGGGGACCAAAATCATCATCGACACACTGAGAAGGGACACGGGGACACGAGATATACCTCGGGTGCTCGGCTAGAGCTCTCAGATGCAATAATCGAGATAGAAACCACGTTCCCGCGGACTCGAGAAAATCTCAACTCGCGGACAGCAGCAAAAAACCACCGAAACAGTGCTGGACAGCGCTGATGGAGCAGGAGGGCGCACGCGGGAGGCGCGCGGAGACCAGGTCGGGGTCTAGCCGAAATCGTTGGAGCAAAATCAGCGGCACCGGGCTAGGGCACGGCGGGGAATCGGTCGGAAGGGTGCGGGAGTCGCCGGGATCGGTGGCGGGGACGCCGGTGCTGGTAGGCAGCGCGCAGGGCTCGCGGGGCCGACGCCGGAGGGGCAGAGTCCTGACCGGATGGGCGGCCTGGGCGGACGCGTGGGCGGGGACACGGACGGATGGCCGCCGGGGGTCGCGGCCTAGGGCGCGCGCGGAAGGGCTGAGCCGCGGGCCGGTGGCGAGGGCGACCGGCGGGGCGCTGGATGCGGCCGGGGGCAGCGCGCGGGAGGGCGCCGGTTGGAGTTGGCCGGGGGCGAGAGGGTTTGGGCGGAGGCTCGGATAGGGGCTCGGGTTAGCTTCTGGATGGAGAGAGGAGAGTGAGTGGGAGAGGTATTAGAATGGGAGAGAGAAAAAAGTGATGGTGCTGGTGAATGTGTTGGTGGTGGGGGTTTGTTTAAATGAGAATGGGGGATTAAACGTGTGGAGTAGAGAGAAAGGGGTGCTGGAGAATAGGGAGGGGGTGGCCTGGTCGTGGGTGACCAGGCCCAAACGTGGGTTTGGTCTTTTTTTTTACTAATATATAATAAATAATCAGGATTTAAAAGAAATAAAGAGAATGGGTTCGGATCGGGATTGGGTTTCGGGAAACCGGGTTCGAACTCGGGTCAGACTCTGGTCACGGGATCGGGGCAGGGACACAATAAAAAATCAACGATAATTTTAGAAATAATATTTTTCCTAAATCTGACTAATAAATAATATATAATAATAATAATAATAATAATAATAATAATAATAATAATAAATAACTAAACTAATATTACGCTACAAATCCATTAATCCTAGAATCTGGGTTTTACAATTGTCTTCCTCACGAGATTATAAGACACTTTAGTACTAAGCATTTTTAGTTTCATTGGTTCATTCCATGTAGATCTAAGTTTGTTGCATTTTCGGATTTCTCGATTTTTATCTACTAAACTGGCTTATTTTCGAAAACTAAGAGTTCTATATAGTAGGCATTCTGATGTTACGCAAGTTTGGTTTTGGAATGGTTGGATTTCATCGAGTCTTGACTGAGATGGGGCTTTTCTAGAGCTCTTGAGCTTTTACGCCTGCTTGTCTTGGCCTTGGGGAGAAGATGAAGCTTTACGCACATGTTCTTACGTGCTAGCGTAGTATTTAGTTTTACGCCTACGTTTAACGTGCTAGCGTAGTATTTCCTCCCTTACGTACATGTTTTAACGTGCTGGCGTAGTGTTTCCCCTTTTTATGCACACGTCTTAAACGTGCCAGCGTAGTGTCTCCTTTACGCACATACATTGCGTGCCAGCGTAATACTTTCTACGACGAGTTCACTTGAACTCTACGCGGGGGGCCACTCTCGCTTGCGTAGAGTCATACTCGCGTAGACTCTCCCTCGCTCGCGTAGAGCCTTGCGTGCGTAGAGTTTCACTTGGGTGCTCGTGCGCGTAAAGTTTCACTTGCATAGGGTGCTTGCTATGCGTAGAGCCTTGCCCGCGTAGAGTTCCCTCTCGCGTAGGGCTCCCGCTCGCATAGAAGCGGTCTTTCCTTGGTCTTTCTCGCGTAAAGCCACTTTTATGCTTGGGACCTCTTGGCCTAGCGTAGAGGTTCACTAGCGTAGAGTCTTGAGCTCCCTTTTTGCGTACTCGATTGTCTTTATGTCCTTGCACTTTTTTATGAACTTGATAATCACAAATTGATTGACATGACTGGACTGATAATTGTACATGGCACGGTATAACAAGTGAATTGGCATGACATGACATGACAAGACATGACAAGCAAGCTTGATGGGAACTATTGAATGTTGTTGCCACGGCTAGCATGACATGATAAGAATGAATGGCCTGGACACCATGGACGATTGTGTTTGTACAAATAAACCAATACCGTCTCACATCATGTCTAGGGCAGGGACCCCTGAGTACCACGGTCAGGGGTACCTACTGAAATTGACTAAGGCTAATAACTAGAATAACCCAGTAGTCATGAAGAGATTTTCCAGCTACAGACAATCCCGTTATCTGGGCGCACAAGTGGACTTGTAGCCTGCCGACGAGTAGGACACATTTCCAGCACACTATCATGTGTTTCACCCTTCATGAACGAATATTCGACCTGGATAACCTGGATGGTCTGCAGAGCTTGTGGCTGTTAGAATATCTCATTGTATCTTGCTAGTAACTAGGCCTGTGATAACCCTAGTTAGTTAAAGTATCAAGCCGTACTTATTGCTTGGCCGTGTTTGATTGGATAGAGTCTAACTAGGGGTGAGCAATCGGTCTATTCGGTTCAAACCGAACCGAAATTTCCAAAACCGAAATAAACCGAATTTCAAGAAACAAAAATCAAAACCTAACCGAATTAAGCAAAACCAAAATTCAACCGAACCGAAATAACAGGTTCAGTTTTCGGTTTATTCGGTTCCTCCGTAATCATTCACAAGAATCACAACAAAAATCACCAACAGAATTTTTTCTTTTAACTGAAATATACATCGGTTTATTAGTTTCCTCCATAATCATTCACAATAGAGATCATTAACATAAAATTTCATTTTAATCGAACTATACAAAAAACATATATAATATGTCCTTTACTGAAGTAAAAAGAAACTGAACTATACCAAAAAAAAATAATTATTAAAAAAACTGAACCTAATGTCATTCACAACCTAATATCACAAAAAAACATGATCATTCACAAAAAACTGAACTATAAAAAATAAAATAAAAACTGAACTAAACTTTGCCCTTTATTCATTAAAGGGACTATACAAAAGCACTGTCTCACCTGAAACCCGATCCGAAGAGTCGCTGCCTAATGGCATCTCCATATCTTCTGCTTGCCATCTCCTTTTCGTCCTCCGTTCCAGAGGTCCGCCGACCTTGCAGCCGCCTGCGGCATCCCTCGACAAATCTTCTGCGGGAGCATCACCTTCTATTAGTTGCTCAAAGCCGCACGAAGAAACAGATCTTAGAAAACCCGATGGATTTCCAAAAGGCGAAGAGAGAAAGAGGCGAGAGTTAGGATTAGGTTTCTCTTCTCTCGGCGACGGCTGTGGAGAACTTTCAGGAAAGTAGAGAGAGAAAGAAATATGAGGGCTTAGGTTTTTGTCATATATATATAAAGGAGAGGGTAATGTAGTAATTGTATAATCTAATTCGGGTTTCGGTTTTGGACCGAACCCGAAGTCTAAACCCGAAACCGAAACCGATTAAGGGTTTTGGATTTTCTCACAACCGAACCCGACCCGAATTACTTTCCAACCGAACCGAAACCCTTATTCGGTTTGGTTCGGTTCGGTTTTCGGCCCAAAACTGAATAATGCTCAGCCCTAAGTCTAACCCTGTCTAGTCATGTTCTGATCATGTACAAGATTGTAACATGACCTGATTGCTTGTGCTTTACTTATCTATAAATGATGGGAGACCAAGTTCCGTTCAGATGAAGGGTTACAACCCCGGTCATTGTTTGATTTAAGGCTTGTAACTTGGTTATCTGAATAGTCCCATGGTTACCTTATCGTATATCATCATAATTTTCTATATTTTCAGTCTTTTATTATATAATTATGTTTTGTGCTAATTGCTGGTTTTAGTTCTTAAGTGAAGTCTCCTTTGTGGCACTTGCTCTTTCTGGGATCTGATCCAGCTGGTTTTGTATGGCCAGATACTGGAGTAGCTCTAGAGGATCTTCCTACCTTCCAGCCAAATGGTGACCACCAGGTGTAACCAAGGCAACGAGTGGATTTCCCTTTTATTCCTCCACTTTATTGTAAAAATATTCTTTTGAGGTGTTTAGCCGGCGAGCACGTGTTAGCTCGATTGCACTTTACTTACTGTCTGCCTACGGGCTGTAGCATGATTAACAAATCCTAGGGTTGATCATGTATGACTGAAATTCTTGTTAGTCTTCACATTTTGTACGACTAGCTTCATGATCATCCAAATATGTAATGTATGGAACGTCTTACTATTGTATATTTGATGTTCTAACATCTTGTAACTGCTTTTACTTGCTTGAGATTGAGACAATAGGCTTGTTCATGACCATAAGAGACTGATGGCTTGTAGTTAAACCCTCATGTATCTAGACAGCCGTGACCGTATAGCGAGGTGGATTCCATTTCAATATATGTGGCTGGCTATGTATGTCCCCGCTCTCCAGTATTCTGGTTCTGGGACGTTACAGGGGGAGAGATCTCGGGACTGAAAAGTTGGGAGCCATCGAGCTATATATATATATATATATATATATATATATATATATATATATATATATATATATAAAAAATATATATATATATATATATATATATATATATATATATATATATATATATATATATATATATATATATATATATATATATATATTAGACTTTCATCTTTGAGACTTTTATTATATATTTATGATTGGATTTTCATATAATAAAAGTCTCAAAGATGAAAGTCTAATATATATATATATATATATATATATATATATATGTATATATATATATATATGAAAATCCAATCATAAATATATAATAAAAGTCTCAAAGATGAAAGTCTAATATATATATATATATATATATATATATATATATATATATATATATATATATATATATATATATATATATATATATATAGCTCGATGGCTCCCAACTTTTCAGTCCCGAGATCTCTCCCCCTGTAACGTCCCAGAATTTGTGAGCCCTTTACTAAGACGTATGACGGAGCTAGTCTCCAAAATTATGGAGGACGTATGACGGAACTATTCTCTAAAATTATTTCTTTGAAATATGGTGGGAGTTAAAATTAAAAATTAATAATTTGTTACCTCAGAATCTTGAAACTGTGGATACTTTGCTTAGTCTTGATGTTTTTTTTCTAGATAGAGAAGAAGAGTCTCGTGGAGCGTCTTCGGCATCGTGGACGAAACGAGCCGTTGAGTTGTGGGCCTCGAAAGACGTCATGTCCGTCTCGTGGAGCTCTGGAGCGCGGGGGAGTGCACGGGATGTGCGTGTGCGGCAATGATGACGAAGCCAGTGGAGACAAGATCCGTATCCGAAATGATACGACGACACGCTAAAAATCGCGTACGGGGGACACAACTTAACTGTGCCCGTACGAGCTGGAAAAAAAAAAAGAGAGAGAGAAGAAGAAGAGTTCGAACAACAATTTGACATGCATTGTAGGAGTATAATTATTCATTTAATTGGATTTCTTAAATTGTACTTGGACCAATATGTTTTGTGCTCGATCTCTATAGTACTAGTACTGTTTCCAATTCTTTCTTGCTCGATAGATAGATATGTGAAGTACAATGATAAGCAAGTAACTGTCACCTCGTTGCTGAAAGATTCTTGTCACAATTATGAATATATGGGAGATCAGTTATTAGTTACTTGCTGAGATCATAAAATAGGAATGGTTGTACATATATGATATTTATAGAGAGGGCCAACTTTGATGGTGATTGTTATATATGTACTAACAAAATGTCATTCTTCTTCTTGGAATCCCGTCTTCGACTACTTATCTCGAGGGCCCCCGGCTCTCTAACACCCTTTGGAGGTCGTTTGGATGGCAAGGGATGACGAGGGTCCCCTCCTGCTCGAACCCGAACTCCTCCTCCGCCTGCTCCAGCAACCTCAGGAAGTCCGGGCTCCGGAGGAAGTCGAGCCCGACGATGAACCTCTGCAGCTCCCCGCACTTGCTCGCGTGCACCGCGAAGTGCCCTTCCTTGACGTCTCCGGCCACCACCCCCTCCTCGCCCGCGGAGAGCGAGATCAGGCTCTTCTGCAGCTTCCCCATCACAGACCTGAGCATCTTGCTTCCGGGTCTCGCCATGGTTTCTTGTTTTCGCAACGACGCGCGGCTGTTATCGACGAAGGAGTGCTGTACATGTGGTATCGCGCGCACCCTCTTAAAGTCGGCTAAGTAGACATTCGTTCGGGGACCATCACATGCGAGTGTTACGTACTTGTGTGCACAGCCCATCGATGCATGTCCCCCTGCCCTTCGCTTTCTCGAGCCAGTGCTGATCAGCTCTGGGCGATCGAGGTGTGGCATGCATGAACTGCTGTTTTCATGGAGGGGGATGGGAACCTGAAAGCATTCAAGAGGAGTGGGCCATGCGAGCATCAAGAATTAGAGGAAGGACAGAGCGTTGGTATGGGATTCCTAACATGGTGGAGTGTAGGGAACGTACGGCTGATTATTTCCACACCAACATCGGTCAGGTATGTTAGGCTCTCTCGATGGCTACCGATCTATGCCAGCACGTGAAGCAGAGACCGGGGCCAGTGGGTGTGTAATTTCGTTAGGCGTAACTGATCGACCTCGATCGTTGTCTAAAAATCTCTGCCGGCTCCCCTGGCCGTACAATTCACACGCGCGCTTTGCTACAGGCTAGCTTTCTCTAGTTCATATATAATGATTGCTCAGCAAAGGCGCCGGCGCTGGGAAAGGATAGAGTGGGCTGGAATGTAGTCCGGATTAACAAAAAAATACTAGATATTTTTACTAAGCTATATTCATTACTAGTCCGTGGTAGAAATTGTTTTACTAGCTATGTCACTGGAATAGACTTGGCCCGCAAGAATTTAGGGGACGTTTGGTACGCGGTATTTTTTTTTATTCCCAAAAAAAATTTAAGATGGAAATCTATTACCACGTTTGTTTGGCTTGTAAAAAATTTATTTCCGAAAATTATAAATACCCGGGTAAATAGTTTACCACAAAACATGAAAATTCTATCACTTGAGAATAGGTGGGTATTTTTTTTGCCCGGGCAAAAAAAATTGTCTAAATTTTTTTTCTTCTTTTTTGATCAATTTTGATTAGTTTTGAACATTTTTTCTTTTTTTTTGTCGTTTTTATCGCTTTTTTGTCATTTTTTGTCGTTTTTACCAATTTTTTGTCGTTTTTAAGCGATTTTTTTGTCGATTTTACCCATTTTTTGTCACTTTTTGATTATTTTTTGTCGTTTTTACCGTTTTTTGTCATTTTTACAAATTTTTTGTCGTTTTAAGCGATTTTTTGTCGTTTTTACCCATTTTATCTTTTTTGTCACTTTTTGATTATTCTGTCGTTTTTACCCAATTTTTGTCCTTTTTGTCGCTTTTTTGTCAATTTTTGTCGTTTTAAACAATTTTTTGTCGTTTTTGTAACTTTTTTGTTGTTTTTTACCGATTTTTAGTCTTTTTTGTCGTTTTTGGTCATTTTTAATGATTTTATGGCTTTTTTGTCATTTTTGTCGCTTTTACCGATTTTTTGTCGCTTTTTGGTTATTTTTTATCGTTTTAACCGTTTTTTTTTTTTGCCTTTTTTGTCGTTTTTATCGATTATTTTTTGTTTTTTTCGCTTTTTGGTTATTTTTTGTCGTTTTAACCGATTTTTTGTTTTTTTTGTCGTTTTTGCAGCATTTTGATTTTTTTTGTCGTTTTTACCGATTTTATGTCGTTTTTGTCGTGTTTTGGTTATTTTTGTCGTTTTTATCCTTTTTTTGTTATTTTTTTTCGTTTATACAATTTTTGTCTTTTTTTTGTCGTTTTTACCGGTTTTTTTTATATTTTGTTCATTTTTTTCGTTATTATTTTTTTTTCTCCGAGAATATTTATATTGTCACCAAACATGGGAATGTAATTTTTCAGGGAATTTAATTCCTTGGAATTTGATTTCCGAGAATATAGAATTCCCGGCTATATAGTATTCCGCATACCAAACGCCCCCTTAAGGCTAAAAAGAAATTTTCCCCATCTATTCAAACATATTCTCGAAGAAAAAGAATCAAACATATTCAAGAAAAAGAAATTAAGGAGAAAAATAATTTTCCCCATCTATTCAAGAATTTACTTTTGGATCCTTCCAATTTTTCTCATACTTTTCAAACACCCAACTTTTTTTTTTCCTATGAAAATTATAATTAAAAAAAGGCTTAAATGCAACTTAATACCCTCAACTATTTCAGTTTTTTAGTTCTATGTCCTAATTATTTTTTTCTTTCCAATTTGATATCCTGAAAAAAAATTCCAAAAATACCCTTCGTGTTCTCAACGAAATAACAAGGAGATCCCTTTTGTGTTATGTTCATTTTCATTTGTTGGTAGAGATGATCCAAATGCTGTTAATGCCCAAACAATGAAACGAATTCTTAAAACTCCCGACTACTTCTGATGGTCCATTAGATGAACCAGGTCTATCCTCTGTTCTGTGAATGGATTATGCAGTCACTTGATTCCTTTCTTCTTTGACAGCACAAGAGGGCAGCGGAGGCGGGGTGGGTGGGACAGCCGTGGGGAGGGGGGACGGGTGGCCGATGGGAGGTAGGGGAGGTGCAGCCATGGGAGAGGGTGGGAACGGGGATGGCCGGAGGGGGAGAGGACACGGGTGGTCAGAGGGGAGGAGTTAGAAGACAAGAATATTTTGGAGTTTTTTTAATTTTAGAGTATGAAGTTGAAAATATATAATAGTTTATGGTGTTAAGTTATTGAATAAAAAAGTTTAAGATATCAATTTTAAAAATAGACATAATTAAAGGTATCAAATACAATTAAGTCTTAAAAATAAAAAACAAAAACAAAAAGAGGATATCAAATTACAATTAAGTTTATAATGGGGGCAGCCTCCATGATGTTAAAGTCAGGTATATAATATTCACAGAAGCTGGTAGAAAAGAGGGCAAGGCAAAAAGTACCAAATTATTAGTACTATTTCGGCAAACTCAATATCAAAATATTACAAAATAACGTCCGGACTCCAGCGACGAAACAAGAACAGTCGTTATGTAACGACATATATGTTGATATTAGATCAGGATGAACAAATTTTAATCTGATGCCAGAAGTTGAGAATTGAACACGTCCTACAAGCTCTCCAATAACGTGTCTGACGTTGCCGTAGCGAAAATTTAGGTCAACCCACCTGAAATAACCAACATCCGTCTAACGAACACCAAGCACAAACGAAACAAGCATATAACGGTGACTACGTCACCTGGACAAAACTCAATATTTATAACTCATATGAAATTATAAGATTGACAAAAATTAAAGTTGAACCATTTGTCCTAATAGGTTCAGCCCCCTAACCACGCTCAAGAAAAACACGACAGAGATTATAATGAAACCACTCACCAATTCGTAGTAATTTTCCAAACCGAAGTTGACGACTCGTCGATCAGGTCTTCTCCTTACTTCTGTCTTGTATACAGGGTCGGTCCTGGCGCAGGACGGCCAGGGAGACCACCCAGGGCCCACGAACTAGGAGGACCCCAGTTTTTTTGTACATATAACCTTTGTAATATGTTAAATATTAGGGTTCATAAAAACTAACTTAGTAACTTACTTGGTATAGTTAGTGTTCACTTATATCTACTGTGTAAAAGGTCATAGTGTTAGCACCCTGAATTTCGGGTTCATTTTTTTTTCATTTATTTTATTTTCTGATTGATTGGGTTGATAAATAATTTATTCTGTTATTTTTTTTTCTGTAAGTGTACTTTTCCATGCCTTTGATATTTGGAGTATCAGGGATGTTCAACTCTGGAAATCTTCTTCACGAGTTTTGGAGTGGACACGATTACCTTCATGACGGTATATGGTGTCCCACCCAAACTTGTTCCCTTGTACTTTTTTTGCTTCGCTGAACTTCGGGTCAATTTAGACCATTTGATTATTATTTATTTTTCCACTCTTTTCCTTGATCCTTTTCAGCGCGTTACCATGACATTTAAATTGGGAGCGCAAGACCAGTCAGTTTCTTGAAACCAACTCCTCATTGATGATCTACTCGAGACGCTCGTCACCCATGACCTTTGTGTCCCACTCAGACACGTCATTTCGGGCTCCATTTGATTCGCACAACTTTTCCGACACGTGACCCGATTTTATTTCACGCCACGGCGTCACATTCATTTTCCAACTTGATTTGTGGGTCCCCTGTCGACCAAAACCTGTCTGCCCCAACTATGGACATGGCCCACATTGAGCCTACTATCCGTTCATCACTTGTGTCCCATTTATTGGAATCCCCATGTGCTACTTATTTGCCCATGATCATCAACGCCCATTTTAAATTCAATTATTGCTCGATGTCCGATTTTCGTCCAATCCGGCTCCACCGAGTCCAGTCCAGCTCCATGATTTTCTCCATCATGACAAACTCACAATTCTTGCCCAAAAATATTAGGTACCCTTCTACATATTTTTCCTATATTTATTGGGAATTTCTAATTATTTAATTTCCATAGAATTGGTCTTTTTCCCCTAATTTAATTCTAGCCTTGGATATTCTCTTAATTGAATCATCACCATTCAATTCCAAACCCCCTCACAGCAGCCCCCCCAATGGGATGGCCGGCCCTAACTCCCAAAAGTCTTTTTCTCTCTCTTCCTCTCATCTCATTATTATCCTTCTCTCTCTCTCACCTAAACTATTTCTTCACAAAACCAACAACACTTCAAATGACCAAAACACAGCAGCTTGCAGCCGACTTCTTTTCTTCCTCCACACCAGCTCTCCTCCCCGACCAACCACCTTGGCCCAACCCCCGGCCATCACCGTCGGCCCTACCCCGACCTCCACCTCTCCATCTCCCCCACCACCATGGTCTTCTCCTCCTCCACCTCACAAACCGCAACACCAATCCTCCTCCACCTCACAAACCGCAACACCAATCCACCTCCACCCTCGTCGGGGTGCGCCGCCGCCCGACCTACGCCGAGGCGCGCAGCCCTCCGCCGCTGCCTGGCCGGGCCAGCCACCGCAGCAGCACGCAACAGCCTCGGCGGAAGCACGAGCACATCGGAAACAGCACAGCGTTGTGGCGCGCGCGTGCGGGCTTCCCCGCCGCCGCCGCCGGCGACGAGGCCGCCGTGGCCGTGGCATGCCCTCTAGGCTGGGTGCCCCTCCGGCGACCCCCTGGGTCCGCCCTCTCGTCCTCCAGCGCGACGTATAGGCGATTCGAGCGTTTTGCACGACGTCCCGTCGTGACGCGCGCGAAATGAAGTTCATTTTGGCGCCCCGTCGCAGCAAGTTCACACGTATTTTTCCGGAGATCCGACCGTTGGATCGGCGATTTCTTCGCTCTGTCGCAATCTCGGTATATCCACCTTCATCCCTGTCAATTTTCGTCCGTTAATTTTATCGTTTGATACATGAAAACTGGCCACCAAGTTGACCGTTTAAATTGTATTAAATTTGGACAGTTTCGCGGGGCCAACTTCGTCAGCTTGTATCTCCTCCACCGCAGCTCCGTTTGGTGTGCTACCAGTTCTGGTGCGAAGCTGGTATAACCCTCTTGCTTTTCCTCCAGTTTCGTTTTATTGTGAGCTTGTTTGATTGGTTGAATTCGATGCCAAAGTTGGCCGTCCGAATTCGTAATTTCCAACTTGTAAAATTCTATTTTTGAGCACGGGACTCCAGATTTCATTTCTGACTCCACCATTAGACTTGTGGCGTCGTTCTGGCATGTTTTCATATAAAATTTGTTAGATTTGGAGAACGTGGGCCCTTGCACGTTTTTCGGTGCAAAGTGGGTCCCACATTCTGGGTCAACGGGACTTTTTGACGCCGGCTCATCGGAATCCAATTTCGGATATACCGAAGAGTTCGTATCGTCATTCTGACTCGTTGACATATAATTTGCTAGGTTTTGGTGGACATTGGGTCTGGCACACATTTCAGTGCAAGTCGGATACCAATATCCGGGTCAACGGGTCATTCTGAGATCGGCTCATCGGAATCCAATTCCGGAGATACCGTTGAGTTCGTATCATCATTCTGGACTCGTTGACAGGTAGTTTGCTGAGTTTTGAGAACTTTGGCCCCGGCACGTATTTCCGTGCAAATCGGAATTTCAAGTTCTGGTCAACGGGCCAAATTGAGATCGGGTCAACGGAATCTAATTCTGGAGATACCGTTGGGTTCGTATCGACATTCTGGTTGCGTGGACATATAATTTGTTATATTTTATAGACTTGTTTTCTTGCACGTTTTTCGGTGCAAAACGGCTCCGACACGGACACCGTTTTGACCCGAAATTACCTTTTTGCCCTTGTGTCCAAATTGGACCGTTGGGTAGGCTATCCTAGCTAATTTGACCATTCTGGACACGTTGGCGATGTTCATTTCATCGTCCGACAATGTTTGTTGATAATTTCTTTGAGTTTAACCTTTTTATAATTAGTTAATAATTAATTCATATAATGCTCGTATTTCGGGATTAGTACAACGAAACTAAGATCAATCAATTCCAGTGATCTCATATCGCTGAAATTGACAAGTTGGATACGTGGATCACTATAATAAGATTATCAACCTTACCGATAATCTTCTTATCTCGATTTGCGTGCCGTAAGTTTCGACGTACAAATAACGAAGTACACTTTATATTAGATTAGATTTACCCTGTTTGACCAGAGTTGACCAGTTGACCCAAAGTCAACTATAAGTCAACGCTTGACCTAGTTTGACTAGATTATTGACCGGAGTCGACCTAGAGTTGTTTTGACTTAGAAGAACCTAGAATAATATAGATGGCTGGTAGAGTTTCATTTATTTCAACTTGAACACCTTGTAACCTGTGTTGCTTTAAATAGGACTCTGTGGCTTCAGTGGGACCTCCTATACTTATCAGCTGTTCAGGTTATCGAGGCGAGTACATTCTCTGATCATTTCATATCTTGCTTAGAATTATTTCCTGCAGTAGATTACTTTACTTGTACCGTCACGACGGTCACACGGATTGGTACTATATGGATCCTTTTTTGAGATATTATCCTTAGGGAGCATCGGGTACTACGTGTTCTGTGCGTTTCACTTACATGGCGTATCACTATGCTCTTGGTTCACTTGATTACTTGTGACATGTACCCTCATGATCACAGAGTCTCTTGAATCCTACACAGTTAGGTAACCCCCAGACTCCCCATTTATGGGACATCCATGTATCACCCTTCGCGGGCCTTGCATGGAATCATATAACATAACCTGGCTGGATCCTTGTGTATTGATTGGGGGTACGGGGGAGTAGAATTGGACATGTGAATAATACACCAGTAGTATCTTCATTGAATCATTCCGTAGTGTCTTCATTGAATCATCCCAGGCCATTTACATGTTCATATTGTACTCTAACTCACTAGTCACTGCTAGTTCTCTATGTATAGTAGATATTTCTATTACAGCTCTTCCTGTTTACATACTATTTTTCTTCAGTACCTGTATCTTACTTTACTGCATGTTATATGTTTTCAAACCTGCTATGATCTGTTGAGATGTACTGTGCTCGCTCCAGTCCTGACTGGACCTGTTGATAAATTTTACAGATAGCCTGGAGGTGCCTGCTAGCCTAGAGGAGACACATTAGAGGTTGTCTAGGTAGTTATTTCATTTTGTCTGGAGTTGTATTTACTTTGTGGATTACTGTATCTTTATTTGAGTTTTGAGATGTACTTCTGGGTTCATGTATCTTAGACACTTAGACTTCTATCTCCTGTATTTATTTTGGATTTCATGCTTATCTATCCTTATCATGCTCTACCTTAGATGTGATTGAGTCTGTATCTGCTATGTCACCCCCATTCGGGGAGTATAAACTGTTTAGTCTTATACTGTTAGATGCATTGAGACCTAGGACAGCGTTCTACCGCCGACACTGCGGCGTAGGCTGGGCGTTGTTACGTTCTCGTGCCCTAACTCTAGGGTGCGGGTCGTGACACGTTTTTAGTGGTGGCCCATGCAGGTCGAGACTAAAGTGTAGTAGTATTCGAACTAGAGTACCACTACAGCCTGCAGTAGGATTAGGATATATTTTGAAGGTACTCAATCACTGATAGGAACCCTTGAGAGATTTCCGGGACGACCCTGGAGAATCTTATTTAACTTCGATTTGAAAACTCTCCTTTTTCCCTTGATTTAATTTATTTTACTTTTGTTGTTAAATTTGATTTTTACGGATTATTGTTGAATTTGAGTTTGTATTTATTTTGATGGAAGATTTTCGAATTTTGAATTTTGATGATAGCTGTAGCATTCGAGTTTGTATTTTGATGGATTGTGTTCACTTTTGAATTTTGATGTTCGTTAATAAATTTTGATTTGATTTTTGAGTATTCATTGTTGATTTAAATTAATTTTTGGCAAGATGAAATTATATGGGCTAGGTCATCTATGTTATGGAATCTAGTCTTCTATAGTCACATTAGCCAGCATGGTGAGGACATATAGTCTGACTCTGGATGTATTTCTCGGGTGTGGGAATTTAAGGTTTTTGCAGCCAAGCATGCGGCACCGCGAAAATGTTAAATACCATGATTCTAGAGATATGTGCATAAGTCAAGGGCTCTGTGATTATCGTAGCCTTGCTTACTAGTATGACGAGGATTTAGAGTACCATAATTTTGGATAGACGCATATGATTATCAGATTGTGCTTAAAATATTTTTGAACATGTTTTCTTACTTTTTCTCAGTCATTCAAAAAAAAGGATTTATTGTTTGTTGTTTTGCCTAATTTCTTGTCATTTAACTTAAGAGTATGTTTAGTTGTTTTCATAAACCTTTGTGTAACTTCTTGCTATGAGTTTTTCTTAATACAATGAATCGATGATTTTGCTAGATTTTATCTTGAATTTGATATTTAAGTCTGGATTTCAAAACGGTTCCTTCTTTAAACTGATAAGCAGAACAGGTTTTCTCGTTATTTCTTTCTTGCTATTATTCTTGTATTAAATAATAATGATAATAAAACTGTCTTAATTTCGTCAATCACCTGCTTGCAATCTTGGTAGGAATCTAAATGTTAGTCTTGACGTAGAATTAAATTTTTATTGGAACATGAGAATATGTATATGAATGTATATAACAGACACTTTGCCTAACACGTATGCATGCTACACTTGATTTTTTCACATATCTAGATAGTATTGAAATGTCATTAATGTTAAATTTTCAAAATCCCAATGTTTTTGGCTTTCTGCTTTTCCAGTTTAAATTCGTATTTTAAATATAAATTTTATGTTATTATTTAGGTTTACATAACTGCACATATATGTTATACGTAGGGTTTCAATTCAAAAGAATTTTGGTTGAAAATTTGTGTTTAAATTTGTCAAATTTAAGACTGTGTACATATTAACCCTTAATACTGAATTCCAAATGTTTAGTTTAAATTACTGTTTTATTTTCTTAATATAATATTTAGAGCTGCGTACATTGTTGTAAGTAGGAATATAAATTTAAGTTTCATATTCTTACATGTTAGTTTGTGATAAACATTGAGTTGGGTTTTAATGTTCAAATTTCTCCAAAATTCTGAAAACTAGTTACATGTTAACATTTTTACATTGATTTCCATGTTTAGTTAAATTTCAGATTTAACGTGTAATATTAAACTGTATGCGTAAATAAAGGTGTGGATAGTATGTTAGGGTTTCATTTCTATCATGTTAGGATGTACTAGGACCATCGAGATTGGTTGTGATGTTTCAAACCCTAAAATCTGAGACCGCATTATGTTCATATTTTCCATGGTTTAAATGTTAGCTTGTTTTCAGATTTTATATGTAAATGTTGAACTAAAACTGGATTTAACCTTTCAATACTAAGCTATAACCCTGTATAAGGACACACCCACACACTCTAACATAGTATATACTGTCATTTAACCTTACCTTTCCCCTCTATGTTAGGATTATATATCTATAAGGATATATATAGAGTTTATGCATATATGTTATAACGTATATAGATACATGGCTAAGTCTCTATCTTTTTATATATATATGGTTAGCCATGCATGTTATGATTGAATAGGTTGCGTATTGTAGATTGTTAACCAATATGCCATGATTAGTGTAACTTGATAGCTGTTGATTTGGAACTCAATTTCTCATATACAATTTCATATGTATTCACGTACACACACGCCTACTATCTAACCGTATGAACATGTCCCCATACACATGATGCTAGTTTTCCCTCTCTAATGCTCTCTCTGTATATATATTGTGATTGGATTTCAATGCAAGTGACTTTCAATTCTTCAGCTTGGGATTTTGATTTTCTTGGGATAGTACTTTTTTTCAAATGATTGGTAGTTACCTTCCTTTATTTTTTTATGAGTACCAGTTTTCATACGGGGTGGTAGACAACCTTATAGTTTTGATGGTTGTTATTTCTGCATCTTTTCTCATTTAGCACCCTGGATTTGCTTGTGTGTTGATACCCTATGACCGTTGGTTAGCATGACTAGTAAACCTAGATGAGACTTCACTGTCACCGTATGCCATGACCCTGGATATTGTCTTTTATTTGATGGTATGATTTGTTTAAGTTCTGGGACTTTGATTTTGGGGGTTTGACCTAGAGGGAGTAGGGATATTTTAATTTCGAGGACAAAATTTTTATAAGGTGGGTAGGATGTTAGCACCCTGAATTTCGGGTTCATTTTTTTTCATTTATTTTATTTTCTGATTGATTGGGTTGATAAATAATTTATTCTGTTATTTTTTTTTTTCTGTAAGTGTACTTTTCCATGCCTTTGATATTTGGAGTATCAGGGATGTTCAACTCTGGAAATCTTCTTCACGAGTTTTGGAGTGGACACGATTACCTTCATGACGGTATATGGTGTCCCACCCAAACTTGTTCCCTTGTACTTTTTCTGCTTCGCTGAACTTCGGGTCAATTTAGACAATTTGATTATTATTTATTTTCCCACTCTTTTCCTTGATCCTTTTCAGCGCGTTACTATGACATTTAAATTGGGAGCGCAAGACCAGTCAGTTTCTTGAAACCAACTTCTCATTGATGATCTACTCGAGACGCTCGTCACCCATGACCTTTGTGTCCCACTCAGACACGTCATTTCGGGCTCCATTTGATTCGCACAACTTTCCCGACACGTGACCCGATTTTATTTCACGCCACGGCGTCACATTCATTTTCCAACTTGATTTGTGGGTCCCCTGTCGACCAAAACCTGTCTGCCCCAACTATGGACATGGCCCACATTGAGCCTACTATCCGTCCGTCACTTGTGTCCCGTTTATTGGAATCCCCATGTGCTACTTATTTGCCCATGATCATCAACGCCCATTTTAAATTCAATTATTGCTCGATGTCCGATTTTCGTCCAATCCGGCTCCACCGAATCCAGTCCAGCTCCATGATTTTCTCCATCATGACACCCTCACAATTCTTGCCCAAAAATATTAGGTACCCTTCTACATATTTTTTCTATATTTATTGGGAATTTCTAATTATTTAATTTCCATAGAATTGGTCTTTTTTCCCTAATTTAATTCTAGCCTTGGATATTCCCTTAATTGAATCATCACCATTCAATTCCAAACCCCCTCACAGCAGCCCCCCCAATGGGATGGCCGGCCCTAACTCCCAAAAGTCTTTTTCTCTCTCTTCCTCTCATCTCATTATTATCCTTCTCTCTCTCTCACCTAAACTATTTCTTCACAAAACCAACAACACTTCAAAACACCAACACACAGCAGCTTGCACCCGACTTCTTTTCTTCCTCCACACCAGCTCTCCTCCCCGACCAACCACCTTGGCCCAACCCCCGGCCATCACCGTCGGCCCTATCCCGACCTCCATCTCTCCATCTCCCCCACCACCATGGTCTTCTCCTCCTCCACCTCACAAACCGCAACACCAATCCTCCTCCACCTCAAAAACCGTAACACCAATCCACCTCCACCCTCGTCGGGGTGCACAGCCGCCCGACCCACGTCGAGGCGCGCAGCCCTCCGCCGCTGCCTGGCCGGGCCAGCCACCGTAGCAGCACGCAACAGCCTCGGCGGAAGCGCGAGCACAGCGGAAACAACACAGCGTTGTGGCGCGCGCGTGCGGGCTTCGCCGCCGCCGCCGCCGGCGACGAGGCCGCCGTGGCCGTGCCCCTAGACTGGGTGCCCCTCCGGCGACCCCCTGGGTTCGCCCTCTCGTCCTCCAGCGCGACGTATAGGCGATTCGTGCGTTTTGCACGACGTCCCGTCGTGACGCACGCGAAATAAAGTTCATTTTGGCACCCGTCGCAGCAATTTTGCACACGTTTTTCCGGAGATCCGACCGTTGGATCGGCGATTTCTTTGCTCCGTCGCAATCTCGGTATATCCACCTTCATCCCTGTCAATTTTTGTCCGTTAATTTTATAGTTTGATACATGAAAACCGGCCACCAAGTTGACCGTTTAAATTGTATTAAATTTGGACAGTTTTGCGGGGCCAACTTCGTCAGCTTGTATCTCCTCCACCGCAGCTCCGTTTGGCGTGCTACCAGTTCTGGTGCAAAGCTGGTATAACCCTCTTGCTTTCCCTCCAGTTTCGTTTCATTGTGAGCTTGTTTGATTGGTTGAATTCGACGCCAAAGTTGGCCGTCCGAATTCGTAATTTCCAACTTGTAAAATTCTATTTTTGAGCACGGGACTCCAGATTTCATTTCTGACTCCACCATTAGACTTGTGGCGTCGTTCTGGCATGTTTTTATATAAAATTTGTTAGATTTGGAGAACGTGGGCCCTTGCACGTTTTTTGGTGCAAAGTGGGTCCCACATTCTTGGTCAACGGGACTTTTTGACGCCGGCTCATCGGAATCCAATTTCGGATATACCGAAGAGTTCGTATCGTCATTCTGGACTCATTGACATATAATTTGCTAGGTTTTGGTGGACATTGGGTCTGGCACGTATTTCGGTGCAAGTCGGATACCAATATCCGGGTCAACGGGTCATTCTGAGATCGGCTCATCGGAATCCAATTCCGGAGATACCATTGAGTTCGTATCATCATTCTGGACTCGTTGACAGGTAGTTTGCTGAGTTTTGAGAACTTTGGCCCCGGCACGTATTTTCGTGCAAATCGGGCCAAATTGAGATCGGGTCAACGGAATCCAATTCTGGAGATACCGTTGGGTTCGTATCGACATTCTGGTTGCGTGGACATATAATTTGTTATATTTTATAGACTTATTTTCTTGCACGTTTTTCGGTGCAAAATGGCTCCGACACGGACACCGTTTTGACCCGAAATTACCTTTTTGCCCGTGTGTCCAAATTGGACCGTTGGGTAGGCTATCATCGCTAATTTGACCATTCTGGACACGTTGGCGATGTTCATTTCATCGTCCGACAATGTTTGTTGATAATTTCTCTGAGTTTAACCTTTTTATAATTAGTTAATAATTAATTCATATAATGCTCGTATTTCGGGATTAGTACAACGAAACTAAGATCAATCAATTCCAGTGATCTCATATCGCTAAAATTGACAAGTTGGATACGTGGATCACTATAATAAGATTATCAACCTTACCGATAATCTTTTTATCTCGATTTGCGTGCCGTAAGTTTCGACGTACAAATAACGAAGTACACTTTATATTAGATTAGATTTACCCTGTTTGACCAGAGTTGACCAGTTGACCCAAAGTCAACTATAAGTCAACGCTTGACCTAGTTTGACTAGATTATTGACCGGAGTCAACCTAGAGTTGTTTTGACTTAGAAGAACCTAGAATAATATAGATGGCTGGTAGAGTTTCATTTATTTCAACTTGAACACCTTGTAACCTGTGTTGCTTTAAATAGGACTCTGTGGCTTCAGTGGGACCTCCTATACTTATCAGCTGTTCAGGTTATTGAGGCGAGTACATTCTCTGATCATTTTATATCTTGCTTAGAATTATTTCCTGCAGTAGATTACTTTACTTGTACTGTCACGACGGTCACACGGATTGGTACTATATGGATCCTTTCTTGAGATGTTATCCTTAGGGAGCATCGGGTACTACGTGTTCTGTGCGTTTCACTTACATGGCGTATCACTATGCTCTTGGTTCACTTGATTACTTGTGACATGTACCCTCATGATCACAGAGTCTCTTGAATCCTACACAGTTGGGTAACCCCCAGACTCCCCATTTATGGGACATCCATGTATCACCCTTCGCGGGCCTTGCATGGAATCATATAACATAACCTGGCTGGATCCTTGTGTATTGATTGGGGGTACGGAGGAGTAGAATTGGACATGTGAATAATACACCAGTAGTATCTTCATTGAATCATTCCGTAGTGTCTTCATTGAATCATCCCAGGCCATTTATATGTTCATATTGTACTCTAACTCACTAGTCACTGCTAGTTCTCTATGTATAGTAGATATTTCTATTACAGCTCTTCCTGTTTATATACTGTTTTTCTTCAGTACCTGTATCTTACTTTACTGCATGTTATATGTTTTCTAACCTGCTATGATCTGTTGAGATGTACTGTGCTCGCTCCAGTCCTGACTGGACCTGTTGATAAATTTTACAGATAGCCTGGAGGTGCCTGCTAGCCTAGAGGAGACACATTAGAGGTTGTTTAGGTAGTTATTTCATTTTGTCTGGAGTTGTATTTACTTTGTGGATTACTGTATCTTTATTTGAGTTTTGAGATGTACTTCTGGGTTCATGTATCTTAGACACTTAGACTTCTATCTCCTGTATTTATTTTGGATTTCATGCTTATCTATCCTTATCATGCTCTACCTTAGATGTGATTGAGTCTGTATCTGCTATGTCACACCCATTCGGGGAGTATAAACTGTTTAGTCTTATACTGTTAGATTCATTGAGACCTAGGACAACGTTCTACCGCCGACACTGCGGCGTAGGCTGGGCGTTGTTACGTTCTCGTGCCCTAACTCTAGGGTGCGGGTCGTGACACATAGGTTCAAAGCCTAGTAGAAGCTATTTTATTTTTTTAAATGGTTTTCGTCTTTTTTTCTTTAAAGAGGCATCATTTTAAATTTTGCATTGGTCCCAAAAAACTCTGGATCGGCCCTGCTTGTATGGCGAAGTCCTAATGGCAAAGTGAGGACTTTCTCTTAGATCTCATGTGGATGAGCATCCTGAATCTCAACTTTGTCCTATGTTTTGTGCCTCCACCATCACCTCATATATACAGGTTGAGAAAAATCATATTTTAGGTCATAATATAATTTTCTAGATAGGAAACCCAAAGATAAGAATCCTATTACAACTAGAATAGTCCATCAAAATCATATTTTAGATCATAATAGGATTTTCTAAATAGGAAACCCTAAAAAAGAATCTTATTATGTCTAAAATAGCCAGCACCAATCATAGCTAGACATCTAAATCTAATCAAATATTTAATCAGATCTGGACTCCACAAAGATATTGTTATAGCATATCCAGTCTGGACTCCAACAATCTCTACCTCTAGTCTGATGAGAGGGTGTTGACAACATTGCTCCTCAATTGGACTCCATGACTGCCGTCCTTATTGGCACATTGATTTTGATATAATGACTATAATTAATCTCCGTACTGGTTTAGTTCTATTACTCTACAGATACATAATGAAGCACTCACAGCTAGAAGGAAAGATGTTTTTCAACTCCTACAAATGCAAGCATAGCCAATAAATCACACTCAAAGAATCCTGAAATGATAGTAAAAGAATCCAAGATCAGAAGTTCTACTGGATCCTAAGTATCTGTAAGTGTCTAGAAACTTTTGTAAATATTTTTGCTTGGATGACAAACTAAAAGCTAAAATATTTTCATTATTAAACAAAGTACTTATGAAGGAGCAGAAAATCCGAAGAATTTTTGGAGGTCCGACAGATAATCCGAATGGAGACAACAACTATTTATGGTCTCATTCGGATCATCCATCAGAAAATTCGGGCTAATCCGACGGATAATCCTAGTCAAGACAGCAAGTATTCGTTGGATCAATTGGATCATCTTCTGGCTATCCTTGGACTTCCGTCGGATAATCCGAACAAAGACAACAAGTATTTGTTGGATCATTCGGATCATCTTCCGGATATCCGTGGACTTCCGTCGGATAATCTGAACTGAAACAACAAGTATTTGATGGTTCATTCAGATCATCTTCCAGATCTCCATGGACCCCCGTCGGATAATCCGGGTTGCCTTGCTGGTTATTTTTGAATTTAAATCCAATGGCCAGATGTCAGAGCATTTAATACATCAAATGGCTATATTTTTGTTCGTTACTATTGGGTTGGATAATTCGTCGGAAGTCCTCAGAGATCCGACGGATAATCCGAGTCTTTGCACTATTTGTTTTATGTTCTTGGATTTGTATAAATAGTTTTCCTCTCTCTTCATAAATTACTTATGCACTTGAGCCTTAAATTTGCTATCTATCAAAGAGCTCTATAACTCTACAAAGCTTTCATTTTTCATCCACAAAAGTGTTAGAGTTACCTCAAAGAGTTGTAACCTAGATCTTCCAAGTGTTCAAGAATATCAAATCTCTTGTTTGTTGAAGTTGACGAGCCTTCGGATAAAGACTCATGTGTAAGAAGTTGATGAGCCTTCGAATAAGAACTCGTGTGTAAGAAGTTGACGAGTCTTCGAATCAAAGCTCGTGTTGTACTATTTTCTTAAATAGTGGATTAAAGCCGAAGAGAGTTCCGGGACTAGAGTGCCACATGAGAGGATACCAGGATACATCGAGTATTTGATCATTTCTCTTTTAAATTGCTATATACCTTGCTTATAATTATTGGTAATTATTTTATTATCCTATTCCTCCCCCCTCCAGAGATCTACAATTGGTATCAGAGTCTGGTCTCTTGTTTTGGATTTACTTCCTTATCAATAGCCACTAATCCTAGTCTCAACTCATTCCAAAATGAGGGACACTCCACAAATATACCTCCTCTATTTGATGGAACCAACTATAACTATTGGAAGATCAGGATGAGCATCTACTTAAAATCCCTATATTTTTATCTATGGGATTGTGTTGTAAATGATATCCCTAAATCTTCCAGAGTTATTAAGGAAGTTGTTTCAGAAACGCTTATGGAAAAATGTGCAAAAATGACAAGAAGATTTTTAGTCGGGATGCAAAGGCTATAAACACACTCTATTGTGCTCTCGATAGTAATGAATTCAATAGAATCTCCACATGCAAAACTTCCAAAAAAATATAGAAACTTTTGGAAGTCACACACAAGGGGACATCACAAGTAAAAGAATCTAAGATTAGTAGACTCACTCAAGAGTATGAATTAATCCTTTAAAATGAAACAACATGAGTCTATTACTTTTATGATTACTAGATTCTTTGATATTATTAACCCTCTCCCTTCTCTTGGTAAGGAATATCCCACTCATAGAAAGATTCGAAAAATTTGACTAAAGGATGGAATCCCAAAGCCACCGCCATCATCGAAAGGAATGACCTTAGAACCATGAACCTTGAGACCCTCATGGAAAAGCTGATGACCCATGAGCTGGATATGAATGACCAAGAGAAAGCCTCCATGCAAGAGAAGGAGAAAGAAAAGACAAAGGAAAAAAGAAAAATCTTCTGCACTCAAGGCCATCAAGCTCTCCTCAAAAGATGACTCCGATGATGACGATTCAGATGATAAGAAGATCACTCTCACCACTAAACATTTTAGAAAGTTCCTCAAGTTCAATAAAGTAAATCGCTATAGAAGGAATACTGATGAAGAACCTGCTTGCTACAACTGCAAGAAAACTGGACACATCAAAGGGACTGTCCAATAGGAAGAAAGAACCTGGCAAGTATGAAAAACCCAATAAAGGAAGCTCATCCTCACGTAAGTACGCCAATACCAGCATCTGGTGCGAGAGTGATGTTAGTGACTCGGACAACGACAAAGAATGCAAACACATTGCAAATGTCTATCTCATGGCAATAGAGTCAAATGAGGTACTTGATGACTTCTCTATGAACGCTCTTTCTTACACTGAATTAGAAAATGCCATTCTTGAACTACGTACATGATGAACACAAAGTGTTGAGAAGTAAGCATAAAAAATCTCTAAAAGAGCTTGATGCTCTCGAGCAAAAAAATAGAAAGACTCTCTAATATCATTTGTGATATAAAAGAAAAAACTCCTGCCTCTGACACAGATGAAATTGAATCTCTTAGATTAAAGTTTCAGAAGCTCTAGACAACATCAACAAAAGGAAAATATGTCAAACGCTTAAGGAGGGATATGACATTTCCAAGAAAAGACACTTGTTGAAAACCAAAGGGAATATGCAACCTACAATGAACTTCTTGCAAAATACAAGAAACATGGTGATAGATGTATACGTTACCCAATTGCACGACACCATAGTTAAAGGCACACTAGTAAACATCACAATACTAGCTACAAGAGTCAAACTCAAACAAACACACCACATAGGCTTTATCCCCAAAAGGTGCACACACATAAAGGACCCGTTATGAAGAAAAATACGAACACAAAACATCATGCCTTTTACTATAGTCAATATAGAAATCATACTAGAACACCCAGTGCTCAAAACACTCACTTGCCTCCTTCTAGACCGGTGACACCCACTACGTGCCATTATTGTTGCTTATTTGGGCAGACATCTCATTACTATCAAATGAGAAAGCATGTTGATATGAGAATGCTAAAATGAGTTTCTAAAACTAACAATCAAGGACCCAAAGATTTCTGGGTACCAAAGTCTTCATCTTCAACTTGTGTTGTAGGTGAACCCTCTATCGCATGCTAGAAGCAAGTAGATTCTCAATAGCGATTGCTCACGGCACATGACTGAAGATGCTCCACTATTTTCAATGCTATCGATGAAGAAAGAAGGACATGTATTGTCATGACCCGCACCCGCTTTTCGGATACGAGATATGTCCAAGCCAGCCTACGCTGCAGAGTCGACGGTAGAAGGCTGTCACGGCCAAGATGCTCAAAATCACAAAATATACATTTGCTGCTCATTCACATTTCTAAATTTGTTACAACAGTTATAAAATTTATATTTAAAGAAAATACAAACTTCTCACAATTAATGAAAATGATACAACTGTTATCTATTTCTAGGTATCTGTCTGCAAGTATACCCATATCTCCCAAAGCTAAGTGAAGCCACAGCTAACCTGAAAAATATTGGTTTCCAGTCAGGAATAGAACAAGTACACAAACCGACGGCAATGCGAAAACACAATAGAATTAACAAGACATGAAAATAACATATGAGAGATGAAAACCAGAAAAAAAACTGATGACATGGCAAGCGGTGAAGAAAACTAAGAAACAAATAAAAGACAACTATCTACGTGATTTGAAATATCCTTTTCGACATGTGAACGGCTAAGGGGTAAATATGGCACCCTGCACGTGTCGTGTGCAGCTGCTATCAGTCAAAATTAGACATATTGGGATGGGTAAGAGATAGTTCACACGTCTACTAAGATATTTTCCCGCCCAGCTAGTACTCATGGAATCAGGTCGCAAGCATGGTAATCATAAAAATGACAGTCAAGAATGTATAATAAATCCATGATACTAATCTCCGTGTGACGAGCGTGTCAACAAGCAGTAATACATATGTATGAACATGAAATGAAAAAACTACTATGAATCGAAAGTAATCAGAAAGTGCACTTGCCTGAGGTCCTTAGCTGGTGAAATCGATAGTACAACCATATCAGATGAGTCAATAAAGTCAACACATGCAAAAAGTCTCCAGATGCTGAAATAAACATTACCAACGTTCTCAGAATAGTCAAATTAGCTAGAATTGTCTGTCCTTAAGTCCAATTTTGGATACAGAGGAAAAACGGTAATTTTGGGTCAAAACGGTGTCCGTCGTTGGATCCACTGTCACGCCCCAGAACCAGAATACTGGAGAGCGGGGGCAGACTTAGCCAGCTACGTATAACGGAATGGGATCCACACCGCTATACGGTCACGACTGTCTAGATATGTGAGGGTTTCACTACAGTCCATCAGTCTCTTAAGGTCATAAAATAGCCTATTGTCTCAATCTCAACCAACTATTAATAATCACAAGATATCAGATCTCCAAATATACAATTGTAAGGCGTCCCAAACATTACATATCCAGATGATCATGAAGCTAGTCGTTACAAAATGTGAGGACTAGCAAGAGTTCAGTCATACATGATCAACCCCCGGGGCTTGTCAATCATGTTACAGCCCGTAGACAGACAGTAAGTAAGTACAATCGAGCTAACACTTGCTCGTCGGCTAAACGCCTCAAAAGAATAATTTATAATATTACAGTGGGAGAACAAAAGAAACCCACTCGATGCCCTGGTTACGCCTGGTGACCACCATCGGGCTGGAAGACAGGTAGATCCTTTGCTGCTGCTCCGGTATCTGGCCATACAAAACCAGCTGGATCAGACCCCAGGAAGAGCAAGTACCACAAAGGAGGCCACAAAATAAGAACCAAAGCCAGCAAATTAGCACAATAATATAATTACAAAATAAGAGACAGTAATTTGGGAAAAAAAAGCATGATAGGTAATTATAAAAGACAATCTTGCATAGAATCACTAAAAGACAGGACATATGGAAAAGCATGTCAAGATGATATACGATGAGATAACCATGGGACTATTCAGATAGCTAGGTTACAACCCGTAAACCAAACATGGACCGGGGTTGTAACCCTTCGTCTGAACGGAACTTGGTTTCTCTCACAATTTATCGGCAAGATAAATATAAGAAATCAGGTCAAGTAACAACCTGGAGTGACAATCATTATAGTGACAATCTGGAGTGGCAATCCTTATAGTGACAATCTGGAGTGACAATCCTTCAATCATTCTGGTACAATCTTACAATCAATCAATTCTAGACAATACTATACTGGACTAGACTCCATCCAAGTAATCACGGCCAATCATTGCCTACGGCTTTCTACATCAACTAACTAGGGTTATCACAATCCTAGTTACTAGCAAGATGCAATGAGATGCTCCAAGTAGTCACAGGCCCTGCAGCTATCCAGGTTATCCAGGCAATCATTATAGTGACAATCTAGAGAGTACAATGCATTATAGTGACAATAGAGTTCAATCATTAAGTAACAATGGAGGGTGCCCCACATAACAGTGGGCTGGAAATGCGTCCTACTCGTCGGCAGGCTACAAGTCCAATCATTTGCGGCCGGGATAACGGGATCGCCTGTAACTGGGGAACATCTCTTCATGACTAGTGAATTATACTAATTATTAACCTCAGTCCATTTCAGTAGGTACTCCTGACCGTGGTACTCAGGAGTCCCCTCCTAGACATGATGCAAGACATGACTGGATTATTTGTACAAGCACAATCGCCCACGGTGTCAGGATTAATTATACAGGTCATGTCATGTCAGGTAGCCGTCGCAACAGCTATTCAAGATATATCAGATCAGGTTATCATATCAAGTGTACTAGTCAGGAGTGCGCCACGACGGGCCACTTATCAGGTCATGCTCAATTATCAATTCCAAACATATTCAGTAAATTCGTGATTATCCAGTTCATGACAAAAGGCGTAAGGATATAAAATGGACGTAAAATATCTAATAAAATATCAATATACAGGGCTATAGAAGAGCCAAGCTTAAAGAATTAAGACCAAAACTCCAAGAACCAATGGGTCAAGCAAGGGGTCAGGGGGCAGCGTACGTAAAAGTCACGCACGCTCAAGGGAGCAGCGTACATGAAAAGTCATGCACGCTCAAGGGAGCAGCGTACATGAAAAGTCACGCACGCTCAAGGGAGCAGCGTACATGAAAAGTCACGCACGCTCAAGGGAGCAGCATACATGAAAGTCACGCACGCTCAAGGGAAGCAGCGTACATAAAAAGTCATGCACGCTCAAGGGAGCAGCGTACATGAAAAGTCACGCACGCTCAAGGGAAGCAGCGTACATAAAAAGTCACGCACGCTCAAGGGAAGCAGCGTACATAAAAAGTCACGCACGCTCAAGTCTGCGTACGCACAAAAGCACGCACGCAGGAGACACGCTTCCAACAGGAAGCGTATCCAAGGCTCAGTGGCATAAGCTAAGAAGCTCTGCACACTGCTCACTGTCTTCTCCAAACAGCAAGAACACCATGGCTGAACCCAAGCTTAAAAATTCATAACTTGGCCATCCGAACTCCAAATCTAGATTTCCAAAGTTCCAACTGGAGTGAAACTGAATGCTCTTCCACATGGAAACATCAAAACCCATAAACATCCAACTAAAATAGATCAAACCATGCAAAATCCGAAAATAGGAAAACTTAGATCTAGAGCAATGGAGACACCAAATCACAAAAAGCCAAGAACTAATGTTGATCACCATGTCCTAATCTAGGTAATGGACCAAGAAAATAGGGTTCTCATGTAGTGGCAAGATGCACTTGCCTAGGGTTAGAAAAGTTGTATAGAGGAAGGAGAAAAAGAAGAAGAAAGAAATTAATAGTGGAAGTTATGAGGAGAGAGAGTGGTAGGTGAGGATATAAAGAGGGGGAGTTGTGGTGGGGATGAGGGGTAGCATAGGTTAAGGTGCTCCATGCATAAACCGAACTAGACCAACCCATTAAAACCGAGCCATGACAAAACCCAAATACAAGAAATACTGAAATTCCACAAGTTGAGAAAATAAAAATACATGCCAAAACCCAGATACGAGCATAAATACGAAATACGGGAAATACGGGAAATGAGGGTGACAACTCTACCCACCTTAAAAGAATTCCGTCCTCGAAATTTAATCAAGGGGCTAGAGATTGTCACGACAAGCTATACTAAGCACAGGCAAGCTACACTAAGCAGTTCAATCATACAATCATACAATGCAAGCAAGGAAGGGAAAACGTAAGGCATAAGGAAGATATTATACCTCACGAGTCAAATAAGTAGGGATAACGTGATCGGATATCATCCTCACACTCCCACGTTTGACTCTCCCAAGGAGCGATGAACGCAAGCAACATGAACTAAACTGATAGTCTTGCGCTTGAGGTCTCTCCCCTTGGTCAAACAGGGACACATGCCTATCCTTATACGAAAAGGTTGGTACCAATAACCAGTTTCGAATGACCTAGGATATGGCTCGGGTCCGGGATGTACCGTTGTAATTAGGATACATGAAATACGTCATGCACCCCGCATAATGACGGTAGAAAAGCAAGATGAGAGGACACATATACCTCTCGGTCGATTCTGAACCTGAGCCTGGGCTAGGGCAAACTGCCGCGGGTTCTGTTGCTGGAAAGTCTGGGCCTGAGTCGGCAATGGCCTCGGGAACGGAAACTGCTGTTGCTGGTGAACTGGAGCTGGTACTGGTGCTGGTCCCCTAACCGAGGGACTAGATACTGTCGATGCTGAATCAACTCTGAAAGGGCAGGACCCTACCCTACGATCCGGTGCTCCACACAATAAACATAATCCCAACGCCTTGCGACACTCCGCTACCACGTGTCCAGGCTTCCCACAATAAGAACAGCCTACGGCGGAAGACTGTGCTTGCTTCTGTTTCTGCTGAGGGTACGTCGGGGTCGAGTACTGGACCGACGTAACTGAGGTTGCTTGCCTCCGAGTTCCAATAGTCAAAGCCCTAGCTGCCGGGGCTGGTGCTGAAGACTGATTCATCTGACTATGGGACCGCTTCCGACCTCCAGTCCTGTCCACGATCCTCTGGGAGGTGTACTCGTGCCTCCTTGCTGCTCGCAACACCGTATTATAGGTCTGATGCTCGAACTATTCTACTGCCAATATAATCTCTAGGTGAAGTCCCTGCTGGAACCTCTGCGCTCTGTCAAACTCGGTTGCCACCAAGGTAGGAGCAAACCGACTGAGTCTGGAAAACTCGGCCGCATGTCCGTTGACCATCCTCCCCATCTGCTTAAGATTACTGAACCTGGTCTGCAAGTCATACCGAGCCACTGCATCATAATACTTGGTCTGGAACTTTTTGCTAAACACTGCCCAGGGGACAGGGGTTGTCAATCCCACTGCTTGTGTGGCCCACCAACTGCGGGCTAGATCCAATAACTGTAGGCGCACCACAGCCACCTTCTCTTCTTCTAGAGTCTTCGCGGCTTCGAGAATCACTTCTATATCTTGTAGCCAAGCATCGGCAGCAATAGCATCCTCGCTGCCATCGAAGAATGGAGGGTTCAGGCGCTTAAAACTGTTGACCGCACTGTTCCCTCGGGGTCCACTTCTATTCAGAGCATCTTCCACTGCCTAGTGCAAGGCATCGCCTCTACGATCTTGGGAAGCTAACAATGATCTGATGAGACCCACCAAAGTGCCATCATCAGGATCTGCAGGCTGGACTGGCTGAACTGGCGGCTCTCCTCCAGTAGGTACGACTCGGAAGGCTGCTCCTGAGTGCTGGGCTTGATCTCCGGGTTGCTGCTGGCCCACGGGAGGTGCTCCTCCTTGCTGATCGGCAGGGTCAGGTACAGTGCCGCTGAAGAAGATGACACAGGAAAACAATAAGGAAGGACCAGGACAGATCAACGATACAAGTATGTAATCAGGTCAAGAATTTCAGGGATTTGAAAATACGGGCGGAGATCAAGGGCGAATACTGATTGAGACATCTATTCGATAAACCCTCACATTTCTTGATTGACAAGACCTGCATGGGCCACCACTTAAACCATGTCACGCCCCAGAACCAGAATACTGGAGAGCGGGGGGCAGACATAGCCAGCTACGTATAACGGAATGGGATCTACACCGCTATACGGTCACGGCTGTCTAGATATGTGAGGGTTTCACTACAGTCCATCAGTCTCTTAAGGTCATAAAATAGCCTATTGTCTCAATCTCAACCAACTAATAATAATCACAAGATATCAGATCTCCAAATATACAATTGTAAGGCGTCCCAAACATTACATATCCAGATGATCATGAAGCTAGTCGTTACAAAATGTGAGGACTAGCAAGAGTTCAGTCATACATGATCAACCCTCGGGGCTTGTCAATCATGTTACAGCCCGTAGACAGACAGTAAGTAAGTACAATCGAGCTAACACTTGCTCGTCGGCTAAACGCCTCAAAAGAATAATTTATAATATTACAGTGGGAGAATAAAAGAAACCCACTCGATGCCCTGGTTACGCCTGATGACCACCATCGGGCTGGAAGACAGGTAGATCCTTTGCTGCTGCTCCGGTATCTGGCCATACAAAACCAGCTGGGTCAGACCCCAGGAAGAGCAAGTGCCACAAAGGAGGCCACAAAATAAGAACAAAAGCCAGCAAATTAGCACAATAATATAATTACAAAATAAGAGACAGTAATTTGAGAAAAAACATGATAGGTAATTATAAAAGACAATCTTGCATAGAATCACTAAAAGACAGGACATATAGAAAATTATGTCAAGATGATATACGATGAGATAACCATGAGACTATTCAGATAGCTAGGTTACAACCCGTAAACCAAACATGGACCGGGGTTGTAACCCTTCGTCTGAACGGAACTTGGTTTCTCTCACAATTTATCGGCAAGATAAATATAAGAAATCAGGTCAAGTAACAACCTGGAGTGACAATCATTATAGTGACAATCTGGAGTGGCAATCCTTATAGTGACAATCTGGAGTGACAATCCTTCAATCATTCTGGTACAATCTTACAATCAATCAATTCTAGACAATACTATACTGGACTAGACTCCATCCAAGCAATCACGGCCAATCATTGCCTACGGCTTTCTACATTAACTAACTAGGGTTATCACAATCCTAGTTACTAGCAAGATGCAATGAGATGCTCCAAGTAGTCACAGGCCCTGCAGCTATCCAGGTTATCCAGGCAATCATTATAGTGACAATCTAGAGAGTACAATGCATTATAGTGACAATAGAGTTCAATCATTAAGTGACAATGGAGGGTGCCCCACATAACAGTGGGCTGGAAATGCGCCCTACTCGTCGGCAGGCTACAAGTCCAATCATTTGCGGCCGGGATAACGGGATCGCCTGTAACTGGGGAACATCTCTTCATGACTAGTGAATTATACTAATTATTAACCTCAGTCCATTTTAGTAGGTACTCCTGACCGTGGTACTCAGGAGTCCCCTCCTAGACATGATGCAAGACATGATTGGATTATTTGTACAAGCACAATCGCCCACGGTGTCAGGATTAATTATACAGGTCATGTCATGTCAGGTAGCCGTCGCAACAGCTATTCAAGATATATCAGGTCAGGTTATCATATCAAGTGTACTAGTCAGGAGTGCGCCACGACGGGCCACTTATCAGGTCATGCTCAATTATCAATTCCAAACATATTCAGTAAATTCGTGATTATCCAGTTCAGGACAAAAGGCGTAAGGATATAAAATGGACGTAAAATATCTAATAAAATATCAATATACAGGGCTATAGAAGAGCCAAGCTTAAAGAATTAAGATCAAAACTCCAAGAACCAATGGGTCAAACAAGGGGTCAGGGGGCAGCGTACGTAAAAGTCACGCACGCTCAAGGGAGCAGCGTACATGAAAAGTCATGCACGCTCAAGGGAGCAGCGTACATGAAAAGTCACGCACGCTCAAGGGAGCAGCATACATGAAAAGTCACGCACGCTCAAGGGAGCAGCGTACATGAAAAGTCACGCACGCTCAAGGGAAGCAGCGTACATAAAAAGTCATGCACGCTCAAGGGAGCAGCGTACATGAAAAGTCACGCACGCTCAAGGGAAGCAGCGTACATAAAAAGTCACGCATGCTCAAGGGAAGCAGCGTACATGAAAAGTCACGCACGCTCAAGTCTGCGTACGCACAAAAGCACGCACGCAGGAGACACGCTTCCAACAGGAAGCGTATCCAAGGCTCAGTGGCATAAGCTAAGAAGCTCTGCACACTGCTCACTGTCTTCTCCAAACAGCAAGAACACCATGGCTGAACCCAAGCTTAAAAATTCATAACTTGGCCATCCGAACTCCAAATCCAGATTTCTAAAGTTCCAACTGGAGTGAAACTGAATGCTCTTCCACATGGAAACATCAAAACCCATAAACATCCAACTAAAATAGATCAAACCATGCAAAATCCGAAAATAGGAAAACTTAGATCTAGAGCAATGGAGACACCAGATCACAAAAAGCCAAGAACTAATGTTGATCACCATGTCCTAATATAGCTAATGGACCAAGAAAATAGAGTTCTCATGTAGTGGCAAGATGCACTTGCCTAGGATTAGGAGAGTTGTATAGAGGAAGGAGGAGAAGAAGAAGAAGAAGAAGAAGGAAATTAATGGTGGAAGTTATGAGGAGAGAGAGTGGTAGGTGGGGATATAAAGAGGGGGAGTTGTGGTGGGGATGAGGGGTAGCATAGGTTAAGGTGCTCCATGCATAAACCGAACCAGACCAACCCAATAAAACCGAGCCATGACAAAACCTAAATACAAGAAATACTAAAATTCCACAAGTTGAGAAAATAAACATACATGCCAAAACCCAGATACGAGCATAAATACGAAATACGGGAAATACGAAAAATGAGGGTGACATCCACTTTGCACCGAAAAGTGTGACAGAGTCAATAGCTTCTAAATCCATCAAACTACATGTCTACGGATTCGTTTTGATGATACGAAACCATTCGTATGTCCGAAGTTAGATTCTGGCAGGTCGTGCACAAAATTGCCCGTTGAATCAGATCGTGGGGCCCGTAAAACGGCGATCCGGTCAACTGCCTCAGAATCGGACCAAACTTGACATATAGGACCAGAAAAACGATACGGTCCTGTTGGTGCAAGTTTTGTCTCGATCTGACGAACGCGTATAGTGTAATTGGGAAATTTGCACAGAGACCAATACGATGAATTTTGACGGATACGCATCAAATTCGTCGCACACACGCAACTAATTTGAATTACGTCAAAGTCCACACGTCCACGAAGCCATTACGCACCTTTCGATGCTTTCGGTTCGCGACTACGTCGCTCGGATTGGTGGGACGCACGTCGTATCGAAGGTTTTTCTAGATTTTAAAACAGGTTTTTGGTAAACTTTGGGATCCGATTTCTCGGCAAGTAGTCAATGAAATCGACTTCTGCGAAACGAATTATGGAGCCCTATATGTTTCTATAATTGTCTTCAATTAGTTTCTAGTTTTCTTGCTGGATTGACAAAGATCGGCCTTCCAAACCGAGCATTGGGACAGTATTTACTATCTAATTCGAGACCGATTTTTGCCAAATTGGCTTTAATTTTTAACCCGATTCTGTTTTGATTTAAACCGAAACTATCATATAGGGGTGAAGGGGTATAGGTTAGGTTTTTACATGCACGATCTGTTCGAGGATTGATCGAGCGTGAAGGTCGTTTCCTTCCCGTGAAGTAGGCCTCGCAGGGTTGCTGCTGCTCTGTTGTCCACGCGTGCGCTGCTGTCCGCGCGCCTGCTGCGGCATTCTTCTGTCGACGGTGGCCCACGCCGACGCGCACGATCACGGGTGGCCGCCTAGGGTGGCTGGGGTTGGCGCTGGTATCGGCTAGGATCGGGATTAGGGTTTTATTCCTTCGTTCACTGCATATATATATATACGATTTACTCTCGGGTTCGAGCTATACTGGAAAACGATCGGGGTGGGCTTGTGGGCGTGTTGGCCCGACTGGGTTCGGGTTCATTCAGAAAATATAATATTGAAGAATGATATACATTGAACCAGAGCCATCAAAAGAGGTGGTCGTGCAAATGCAGGTACAAGACTACATGCATACATAGATTCAAATATACTAAATTAAATAGCTTTTGCAAGAGAAAGCTCTTCATTTTCAAGTGTTCTTTATATTTTGGAAAGTGCACTCACATGTACTTGATGACATTCATATGAATGGTAAAAACTACGAGCGTTCAGATGGAAATATAGTTCCACAATTCACAGGGACCAGACTTTATCAACAAGTCCTTCCAACATTCAAATTACCAAAACCAACAATTCACTATAACGTACTAAGTAAAATAATTGTATTTCCTTTGTATTCTTTGTTTTCTTTTCTTTTCTTTTATTACTTAATCTTATATATATATATATATATATATATATATATATATATATATATATATATATATATATATATATATATATATCAAAACCTTAGGGCGCCTCCTTCTCCACCATTAACCCCGGTGTGGCCTTGAGGCTGTGCCGGGTGCCCCCTCGGGGTCGCCACACCACTTGGGTGGCGACGTCGTCCCCGTGTTTGTTGTGCGGCCTTCGGTTCAATGACCACTAGAACTTTTGCGGAGGTTATGGAAGGTAGGACACCCCCGTATATACCACTCATCCTTCCTCGAATATCGGTCACAACCTTCAAGGGTGCCCCATCAATCTTCTTCTCAGAGGAGGAAGAAACAGCTCTTGCTTCCCCGCTACGCTTCACGTTGGTAGGGAAGTTCTCTCATTATCGCCCATCGATAGACAAAATCCGTAAGGCCCTTGCAAAGTTTGTGTTCGATATTGGATCCATTAATACGGGTCTTATTGATTCTAAACACATACTCATTCGCCCTTCGTGCGAATCAGATTACTTACGTCTTCGTTCGAAAGACACGTGGTACATTGCTCGAGCTCCTATGAGGATCTTCAAATGGGAGCCTGACTTCTCTCCGAACCAGGAGTCTCCTATCATCCCGGTATGGATCAGTCTTCCAAATCTTCCCCATCATTTATATGCCAAGGATGCTCTCTTTGCTATCTCAGGCGCTATCGGAACCCCATTAAAGATTGATAAAGCTACTGCTGATTTATCTTGCCCTAGTCTCGCTAGGGTGTTTCTTGAAGTTGATGCTTCTAAAGCTCTGCAATATAAGATCCGTATCAACTTGCCACGCAATAGGAGTTTCTGGCAGCATATTGAATATGAATCAATACCTTTATACTGTACTGCCTGTCGCCACCAGGGACACACCACAGATTCTTGCAAAACTAAATCAAAAGAAAAAGGTAAGGAAGTTGTAGTGCAGAAAGAAAATCAAAAGAATGTGACACGCATATTGACTCGGATAGAACATGACATTCCTCAAGGGGAGCACACTACCAAAATAAGTCATATCAGCGACGTATTTAGCGACTCCAAGGAAGAACGTCACTATTTTTGGGTGTTTTAGCGACGTTTATCCAAGGCGTCGCTGTTTATCGCTAACAGCGACTAATAGCGACGTCTAGCGGCTGCAATTTGTTAAATGGGAATAGGCGTCGCAAGTTTGTCGGTACACGTCGCTGATATAGCGACGTGTAGCGACGCATTTTAAGCAGCGTCGCCGTTTCATAAATATCAGCGACGTTTAGCGACGTCCTAAAAGAACGTCGCTAATCTTTTCATATAGCCGGCAAGGATTTCCTTTTCGATCTTTCACAAATTTTCCCCCCAAATTTTCGTGCGCTCCTCTTCTGCGACGCTCCTCCGGCGATTTCCCTCCTCCGGCCTCCTCCTCCACGGCGCTCCTCCGGCGATCTCCCTCCTCCTCCTCCTCCTTCCTCAGGTAGCTCCTCCTCAGGTAACTCCCCCCCCCGCTTTCCAGTTTCTCCTCATCTTCTAGCTCTCTCTCGCTTCTAGTTCGTGTCTACGAGAGCGTGGACTCGCTGCAGGGGACACGAGACTCACAGTGGACTCGCTGCGGGGGACATGAGAGCGTGGACTCACTTCTAGTTCGTGTGACACCTATTTTGTTGGTTTGGACACGTCGTGTCCCACTGTGTGGATACGAGACTCACAGTGTGACACCTATATACTGATACTGGGAGTTTTTTGGGCATATCAACTGTCAATTTGATGTTTTGCTTGGATTCGAATTCTAATTTAGGGTTCGAGCCCTATTTACTGATACTGGGAGTTTTTTTGGGCATTTTCAGGGTTTTGAAATGATGAATAAATTGACTAATAATTATTATCGAGCTCTATAAAATTTTAGCTATGTCACGAAGGATGGATACTAATCCTGTGAATGAGTTTTCTCCTAAGTATTCTCGACAGTTGAGTATGATTTAGGTCACTGATATTACTGAAATATGGAATGATTAGTGTAGGATATGTTGGTCAGGTTTTGGCAGAGTCAGCTATGTCACGAAGGATGGATACTAATCATGAATACCATATTTTAAATCCTACAGCGCTGCTTAGTTGAAATTCTTAATTAGACTTTCTGTTCAGTACCCTTTGACTGCTTAGTTGAAAGTCTTAATTAGACTTTCTGTTCAGTACCCTTTGACTAGTTTGATTTGTATAATTATCTGCCATTCGACTGGCGAGACAGAAATCTATGTATGACATTTGCTATAAGGAATTTGCATTAATCTACGGTACGATATCGTAATCAGGACATAGTCCCTGCAGCCATTCGACTGGTGTCATGACCCGCACCCGCTTTTCGGACGCGAGCTCGTGAGCAAGCCAGCTACGTATCGAGCGGACTCCAGCCCGACTCGAGTACGTATAAGCTGTCAAGGTCACGGTATCAAGTCTAAACTAAACTATATCTCAATCCACAGAAAATATATAAGACAAGAATGAATAGGTATGGTTCATGGTCTGCAGCCCATTAGCATATTGTTCGATTAGACTCCAAGAATGATATGAGTCTATAAATAAGTAGAGTATATCATGGTACTGAATATAAAGCACGAAAAGATAATAAAGAAATATCACAAGCAAATACCTGTATCAAACATCGCAATCCTCTACCATCCTGCTCTGCTAACTAACTCCATGCAGTCGCTAAACCTGAAGAGATCATCAGGTCCTCAGAGGACTAGCAAGATACATAAAACATGCCTATCTAACAGTTTAATCATGCAATAATATAAACAGGGTGTAAACAGGAACTAGACAAGAGACTGACAAGTGGCTACTGACAGGTAACTATGAACTCGGATACGGGATCAAGTATGCATAAATGAACTGCTGGTAGATCAATGGATAACCAACCCTCGCCCCGATTGTGGACTCGCAGGTCAGTTTCAAGACAAGTCACCCTCGCCCCGATTGTGGACTCGCAGGTGCAAAGGCAACCCTCGCCCCGTGTGTGGGCTCGCAGGTTATGGGAAAGACAAAGGAATAGCAGTTCACTCACTCATACTTATAGACACAACTCGATCAAGACACGGGTGAAGACACGACACGACCCAATCACGATACACGAGAGAACTAGTCCAATATGAACTACAAGGCTAACCATGTACATAGACTATATCTATACTAGCAAGCACGATATACAAATCACAAGTAAATAACCAACTAGTAAAACTATATGATAATAGTAATATGCATGTAAATAAACTGAAGAGGGAGGCAAGGTATACTTGCCTGGTGGCAGCGCAAAGAACCAATAAGATACCGTCAACTAGTACGCCAAAAAGTCCAAGTCATCACAACTGTCTCCGAAAGCTGCGAAGTGGGGGTTTCTGGGCGCTTGCTGCTGTCGGTTCTCCGTCCGCACGTGCGTGCGTGCGCTGTTTCCACGGCCGTGCTTAGTCTGACGCCGGCGACGTGCGGCGGTGCGCGCAGGGGAGGGTGCGCGTGGGTTGGAGTTGGGTTAGGGTTTGTGCATCGACCCTCCTCTGTCTTTCGTTTCTCTCCACGCTGTGTGTTTAGTCGGGTTTTATAGGAGCTGATTTCTTTCTGTTGGTGACCAGTCCCTTTGGGCTTGGGCCAAACTGGCTGGGGCTGTGGAAAAATAATGGGCCAGGCGGTATTTCTTTCCTTCTCTTTTTATTTAAAAATAAGACTTTTTAATCCTAAAGTTCACCATCATCTACTCTTAGAGTTGGCTCGTTCTCAAGTGTTAGAAGGAAAATTCAACCTCATTATCCTCATCATCCAAGTATTCAAACTTCAGAATGAATCGGGCAATGGAACACGAGAAAGCTCCACCCTTTTATGACAACTATTGACCAAGCATATTGCAAGCAAAGTTAGCTAAAAGTCATAGAGGACATTGCACTAGAAAACTAGAAGGCCAGTTTTTTAGATGCAAAATTGAACTCAGATGAAAGTGTGAGTTACTTCATTGTATTAAAATATAAATCTTAAACTTGTATTCATCTCCTTGCCACAATCAAATGATGTTACAACTAAGAAAACTCTTCTGAAATTAAGAAGGATGTAGTTGATGCTTCCATCATTGATTTATGATAATAATCATCAATATCATAACATTATTTCATAAGATACTACCTTTGAGAAACATAACAATACATTTTAAGATATATTACATCTAGAGAAATTTACACAAGAATTATGTATTAATATAAATTTAACCTTTCACCACTTCAAAACTCAACTATGGCTAGAGTCATCTACCGTAATAATTAACTAAATAATCATTTATAAAAATCATAAAATCCCCATTCAAATCAAATAAATAAAATAAAAATATTTCAAAATTTTCTGGGAAGGGGAGCTACAAATCTACCCACCTTAAAAATAATTTCGTCCTCGAAATTCTATTTCATGACTATCCCCTAAAATTTAAAGTCTACTATTATCTCAATATCCTCAAATTTAATTCGTCAAAATATTTTATAACCTCGAATACTTGAGGACTTCTACCCACCTTTGGTCATACTACTCCCTCAAAGGTATGTCACTAAAACTTATAACCTTCCTCCAAGTCGCTAGAGTCATTATCCTTAGATATCTAAGACATATGGCTTCTATAATCCCTTTATATCCATCAGACAACCAAGCATTCAATAGTCAAGCAATATTATACTATAAATTAAGAATTTCTGATAAATCCTAGATAGCACGATCATTCGTCACCTCGAAATAAAAGGGACAAAAATCAATGGCACAGGAAGCAAGGAAGTATAATCGAGAGCATAATATGAAATTTTCAAGGACGTAGAGAATTTCTAGGAGAATTTTCAAGGCAGAGTGGATTGAGATTTCTAAGGTCTAGTCAAGGTCGCAGGCTCGTACCAGTACAGTTACGTAACCGGTACGATATGCCCTGACCTGTATGGGCTACCACAACTGGCGAGGCAGAAACTATGTAGCCGTAGATAAAGCTGACTGTCCTCCGACCCCCATCCCTCGGTAATAATGATACGACAACCTATCACTATATCTTTTAGTAGTAGATAATGTCTTAGTATTACATTATGTGGGTTCATCTTGATTCTGTTACATCCTTCAGATACTAGATTCGATAAGAACATATACTACACAATATGTACAGAATATAGATGATTCAAACTAATGTATGCTAGAATGTATTTTGGGTTGTGTTCTGAGCCATTCGTCCCCACACTTGGCAATTATGCAGAACCGTTTGTGGATATACAATCGTCATCCTGATAAATTATTATCTGTGTCAATCTTTGCAGAATTATCTTAAAATGGATATGAATTACTATCTAGGGAACCGTTTGTGGATGTACAATTGTCATCCTGATGACATGTGCGGTATGCAGGATAAATTTATACAGGGTGTGCAACAGTTTCTGCAGTTTGCCAAGGCGTTCCCTCAGTACATGGACCGTACAAAAATTAAGTGTCCATGTATGAGATGTCGCAACTTGAAATATCATTCGGAAGTGGATGTGACATATCATTTATATTCGAGGGGTTTCATGCCAAATTATTATCAGTGGACCGCACACGGAGAACTTGTGTCTTTAGCCTCCGAGCCGGAGCCTTATGTGGAGCCTTATGTAGATGTCCACGAGCATGCTGATTACGACCAAGGGTGGACGAACATGGTTTTCGATGCTGCGGGGCCTAGTTTCGATCCGAACAATCAATATGCAGCTGAGGAGGCACCGAATGCCAATACTGCAACGTTCATGGAGTTGCTGGAGAATGCAAGGACTCCTTTATATCCTGGTTGTGATGACCATTCACCGTTGGAGGTGGTTACAAGATTGTTGAGCATAAAATCAGATTTTAACATGTCTCAAGAATGCTACAACCGAATCCTGGAGTTAATTATAGATATATTGCCGGAGGGTGGCAAGTTACCTAAAGACTTCTACCGATCCAAGAGAATGGTGAGATCGCTCTGGATGGGGTATAAAAAAATTGATGCATGTCGCAACGGATGCATGTTTTACTATAAGGACGACAAGGATGAAGACGCCTGCAGATTTTGTAGTGACGATCGCTTCAAGGCAACTAGTACAACAAGGACTTCTGGTGCACGCAAGCCAACGGATTCGATGCACTATTTGCCTTTGACGCCGCGGTTGCAGAGGTTGTTTATGGCAAAGGAGATAGCTGATAATATGAGTTGGCACAAGCGAAAATAAATAGATGGAGTACTGGATCATCCATCCGACGGGGAAGCATGGAAGCACTTTGATCGAGTGTATCCCGATTTTGCTTCGGAGCCGCGTAATGTCAGATTGGGGCTTTCCTCCGACGGTTTTACCCCATTTGAACTTTCGGGCTCACAATATTCTTGTTGGCCAGTGATTGTTACTCCGTATAACTTGCCGCCTTGGATGTGTATGAAGTCTCCTTACATGTTCCTAACTGTTATTATTCCAGGTCCGAAGAAACCGAAAAGAAACATCGATGTGTACTTACAGCCCTTGGTAGATGAGCTGAATCAGTTGTGGGAAGTAGGTGCAACCACATATGATGTTTCCAGAAAGCAGAACTTTCAGATGAGGGTCGCACTAATGTGGACCATTAATGATTTCCTGGCCTATGGAATGTTATCGGATTGGAGCACCCATGGTCGTCTCGCATGTCCGTATTGCATGGATCACACTAAGGCTTTCCGTTTGAAACACTGAGAAAAACCGTACTTCTTTGATTGTCATCGACAGTTCCTGCCAAAGGATCATCCGTACCGGAGGAACATGAATGTTTTTCGTGCTGGCGTGGTAGAGAAGTCCAGTCCACCGCCACGGTGGTCCGGGGACACGATATGGAAAGAAGTTAAAGAATTTTCAAGTGTTATTGAAGAGCCTACAGCGGGGTACAAGTGTGATGGATTTGGCCGCGCTCACAACTGGACGAAGAGGAGTATATTCTGGGACCTACCATATTGGGGTGACCATCTGCTCAGACATAACCTGGATGTCATGCATATCGAGAAGAATGTATTTGACAATATAATAAATACTGTGATGGACGTAAAGGAGAAGACGAACGACAATCCGAAGGCCAGGTTGGACTTAGAAGAAATATGCAAACGTCCAGAGTTGCATTTGATAAAGGAAGGCAGTGGGAAGTATAAGCAGCCCAGGGCCATTTTCTCACTGGACAAGGAGGACAAAGGTAAACTTTGTAGGTGGATCCAGGGCCTAAAATTTCCAGACGGGTGCGTATCGAATTTGAGAAGATGTATTAACCCGAAGGAGAACAAACTACAGGGTATGAAGAGCCACGACTGTCATGTTTTTATGGAAAGGTTAATCCCGATTGCATTTCGGGAATTCTTACCTCATGTCGTTTGGGATCCACTGACAGAGCTTAGCATATTCTTCAGAGATCTTTGTTCTACTAAGTTGCTCGTCAATCGGCTTAAAAAGCAGGAGAAGGACATTGCAGTAACATTGTATAAGCTTGAGAGGGTGTTCCCTCCTGGATTCTTCGACTCTATGGAGCATTTGCCAATTCATCTTTCATATGAGGCACGTGTTGGTGGGCCCGTCGGTTATCGGTGGATGTACCCCTTCGAGCGCCATCTAAACCACCTGAAGAGGAAGGTAAAAAATAAGGCACGGGTCGAGGGTTCTATTTGTGAAGCCTATGTCCTTGAGGAGATTACAAACTTCTGTTCAATGTATTTCAAGCCTCATATTGCTACAAATAGAACAAGAGCTCCGAGGAACGACGATGGAGATATAGAATATAATGATGCATTATTGAAAGTCTTCAATGCTCTTGGAAAGCCTTCAGGAAAACTAAAAAAGAGATATTTGAATGATGAGGAACTAAAGGCTGCCCAGTTATATATATTACTCAACTGCGAGGAGGATGAAGTGAAAAAGCTAGAGTGGTAAGTGAAAATATTCAACGTTCAAGTCATCTATTTGTTGATTACGTTATTATAATTTAACGAGTATATCCCGATATTTATTAGTTTTCAGCAAATTTAATGATGAGGTGAGGTCAAGTAGACCATACATTGCAGATGAAGAAGTAGAAGAAGAAATGAGACTTCATTTCCCGTCTTGGTTGACTGTATATGTACGTAAGAAGCTAGTTAGAATCTTCCTCCATTCACAACTGTACAAGAAATAACTTAACATTAAACTTAATTTTGTATCTTTTCATGTTTAGGTCGATCGTCCGGATGTCATTCTTGAGAATAAATCTATTAGAACTCTTGCCAAGGGACCAATTTATGCCGTCAAAGTATGGCCAAGTTATTACGTGAATGGGTTTAAGTCCAAGTCAACAAATGCCCTCATCAGAGATAGCTTTCTGGATCTTGATTCCACAAAAAATAGTTGCTTGTGTATCAAATCTACAAACTACAAAGATGTCACTCCAGGCAATGATTCTACGGCGTCTTACGGGAGATCGTGGAATTGACGTACAACTATGGCATAGAGCCTGCCAAGATCGTGTTGTTCAAAGTTGATTGGTTCGATCCCATACAAGATCAATGATGGAAAATTGACAAGCATGGTCTTGTGTATATTAACTACCGTCGTCGATACCAAGGATACGAACATTTATCCTAGCAAGTCAAGCTCAACTCGTATATTTTACAACATATCCTAGACGGGAAACAACGAGGTACGACTGGTAGACAGTATGCAAGACTAAAGCCAGAAATACCTACGACGTCGACGAAGTGGCTTATTAGGAGGACGAGCTGCCTCTTGTACCTAATACAGTTGATGTCGACTCAGCAGAAGTTCTCCATTCAATATCTACTTGTGTAGAAGAGGTACAAGTATCCGAAGGGGAAGACGAAGGAGATGCTAGTGACGATGAGGAGGAAGAGGAAGAGGAAGAGGATGAGGAGGAGGAGGAGACAAACGAAGAAGATGAATTTTCAGAGGATGATTGAGATACTGTGATTTTGATGTATTCATATTTCTGTAATCTTAAATTATGAACTATGATCATTTTTGAAAACTTAAATTATGAATTCCAATGTATACGGATATTTATAAACTGTCATTGTATTTATTTATATTTTCAATCATAAACTGTGATTTCGATGTATTCATATTTATGTAGTCTTAAATTATGAACTCCAATGTTATTATCATCATGGCAGGACGACGCGGAGGCACCTCAGGACGACGCGGAGATAGGCCAGGACGATCCGTGTCCTTAGGTGGGAAGAGAGCTCCGTTACAGGAGGATAGCTCTGGACCATCGTCCGACCCGAGCACTCCATTGTACCATACGGTCTCAGGTCCGGGTGGCAGTGCACCTGCGACGAGCAGTTCCAGGCTTGCTGATCATACTACTTCCCCTAGCCTTCCTACCGCTGACAACAGCATGGCGGATGGGGAGCAGGTGGAGGAGGTAGTCCCTACTCCCGCCCATCCCGCCCGGACGGATCCATACCAGAGCGACCCTCCATATGCACCTCGGGACGAGACGATGATGGAGATTTGGGCCGACGGTCATACGAAGTAAGTTAAATTAATATTTTATGCATGTCTGTATATCTACATATATTTATTAATACGTCGGTTATCGTTGTATACAGATATCGTCCCTCGTTGGTATAGAGAGCTTTGGGTACCTTTCTAAGGTCCAACTATGGGGGTCCATGGATCAATTACTCGGATGCCTCGGAAGAGAGGAAGGCATTCTGGTTTGTCCACTTCAAGGTAACTAAAGATAGTTAATTTAGTATGATTAATATAATTTTAAGCATTTTTTAGAACTTATTATTTTAATTTGTAATTCTTGTAGAGGACTTATTTTTATCCACCACACCGGGCCGAGCAGATTGAGAGGCAGTTTCCTGCCGTCGCCGCCAAGTTGATCCGTGATGCAATTGACGATCAGAAAGCTCGTCACTGCTCCAGAAAACCGATTGCTGGTTGGATCACACCTGACCAGTGGACCACGATGAGGGCTCGATTTGAGGAGCCCGGGTACAGAGAGCGGTCGGAGAAGGCAAAGGCGGCTAGGACGATGGCCGAAAGTGGTATGGTGGATCGATTCCTATGACGGAGCATTTCCGTCGTCTGGTATGTAATTTATTATAAAATATAAGATTTTATTGATAGTAGGAGTATATAATTTTCTATTTTACTAAAGAATAAAATATAACAAACACGCAGGTGAAGAGGGGTGAGGACGCAAACATGGTGACCGTCTTCCTGGCCACCCATCAGAAGGACGGAAAGCTCATCGACGACCGGGCTACTCAGAGCTATGTAAGTACTAATTTAGATTTCGTTAATTTTTAACACAACTTGAAGAATATACAGATAACCATATACTTAATAATAATTAAATATTTTAGGCGTTTATTAGGCTAATTTAGGTAAGTACTGATGTATAGTGATGCACAATAATTTCTAGGAAGAGTATGTTAGGCTACGTGATGAGCGTGCGAGTGCTAGTGCACAGGCAGAGGGAGGGGTTGGTACATCGCAACCCTCTCCGCCTTATTCGGAGAACGAGCTCTGGAAGATCGCTGTTGGTGGTCTTCAGAGGGGTACGTACTACGGTACGGGGTCCTACGGCGCATTTGTTGCGACGCAGGCATCCAGGGCTTCCTCTTCCAGTGCGCATTTACAGCCGTCACAGGCCGAGTCGTCCCGAGTCGAGGAGACCATTGTCCACCAGATTGCTGAGCTGTGCCACGATATGCTGAGGAGGATTGCTGAGCAGCAAGGACCTCAGGCGCAAGAGGACGCTGCGTCGGTCACCGTACGCTTTGACGAGCTCGAGCGCACCGTGCAGCAAGTACAGGGAACACATGAGTCCATTCACGACACCGTTACTAGGATAGCGGCTTGCATGGAGCAATGCAGCGCCAGACTACGAGCCCTAGAGGAGACGCGGACGCACCCATCTCTAGCGGTTACACTGCCTCCTTCTCCAACGGTTGCATTGCCTCCTCCTTCATCATCGTCGGTGGTTCTTACACTGGAGCAGTATGCTTACCTTCTTTCCAGGAGCGGTAATGCTCCTCCTGATCAGCCGTAGTCGGCATATATATTGTTGTGTGATGGCCCATTGTTGGGTCTTTTATGTGGTTATACATACATTATTCTTATGTGGATACATTATGTTTGACATTGTTGTTACAAATTTTCATAAATCTGTGTTGATTGATGAGATTGTGTTTCAAACGTGTTCATGATTGTGTGTAGTGTTGTTTGATACTGTGTTCATGATACACCGTCGTTGTTGTAACAAATTGTGTAGGGGATTCTGCAAATTCTGCAAATGCTGTAAATTCTGCAAATGCTGTAAATGCTACAAATTCTGTAAATTCTGCAAATGCTGCAAATACTGTAATTTTTTTTATTTTTTTAATATTAGCGATGTTCAGTGACTGTTAGCGACGTCCAGCGACGAACTAAACGTCGCTAAGTAAATATAAGGCACGTCGCTAACATTAATAAGTACAGTCGCTGATCGTCACTAAACGTTGCTACTTAGGACGTAGCTAAACGTCGCTATATGTCGGTAATATAGCGACGTCAAAAAGTCGCAGAACGTCGCCATTTGGCTCTCAAGCCAGGTCAGCATCGATGCATGTCAAGTCGCTCAACGTCGCTAGGTTACGTCGGTAAATGATGACATTTTACGTCGCTGGGTCGCTAAATTATCGACGTGTCCGCGTCGCTAAAGCTCGTCGCAATAGCGACGTATTGCAACGTTTTCTTGTTTAGCGACTAGGTTAATCGTGACTACGTGCATACGTCGCTAAATACGTCGCTAATCGAAATTAGCGACGTATTTTTCCTATTTAGCGACGTCTTGAGGCGTCGCTGATTTGACAGATTTTAGTAGTGGCAGGACATGCAAAGTAGGGATCTTACCAACACGGGAGAGCCTTCAACCAGTTCTCAGCAAAGAGTAGAACCAAAGCCCAATCATGAACTTCCAAATCAGCAGCTGTTTCAAGTTGATCCTCATAATGATGCCAACCACCAAACAGAGGACTCCCAGAGGAACACAGTGACCCATGCAACTGACGAAAACATCCAATCAAACTCTAATCCTCCTTTAACTCCTGACCCCCCACCAAGTAATGAAGCGATCAATACTCCTCAAAACTCAACGGAGACACTGGCACCGGCGGACGAAACTGCAGATTCTTATGAAGACGTGGCTGAGGTGCCGGAAGAAGGGGCGATTATCGAGAAAACTTGGGCAGACGTAGCTGAGAAAGAAGAAGCCCGTGCTTTGGCGGCGACTGAAAATGTCCAGGACGAAGAGGCGGCGCCATCTAAGCCCCCACCTTCGAACCGCAAGAAGAAAGCTTCTCCACCATCGGATAAAGTCCTTCGGTCAGTTTCTATTATCTCCTCCTCTCCCCCCCGACCAAATCATCATGTTTAAATTCTTGATTTGGAATGTACGAGGTATTGCTAACAAAATGACTTTAAAAAGGGACAAAAACCTAGCAAGGGTTAACAAAGTTCAGCTGATTGCCATCATCGAACCCAAGGTCTCGGTTGGCCAGCTAACTTCCTTTCAACTTAAACTGGGTTGTCATCATGGCATGTCCAATGAGAGAGGCAATATTTGGATATTGACAAGGGAAGGCTCTTCAATGCACTTGGTGGACTCTTTTGATCAGGCCGTTACCATTCGCTTTGCAAATGTTTTCTTGACTACTGAAGCTCTTGTATCTATTGTCCATGGGAACAACACAAAGGAAGGACGGGTAAAAATATGGGAATGATTACAAGGTCTTCAGTCATGTTATAGCATCCCCTAGGCTGTCGGAGGAGACTTTAACGTGGTCAAGACCAGGGAAGAGAAGACAGGGGGTTTGGCGCCGAGTCACCAGGCTATGAACGGCTTCAGTAATTTCATGATGACTATGGGCTTATCCAAGCTACCATATACAGGGAGCACATTCACATGGATGAAATCAGAGGGGGATAAATAAGGTTCTCGCCTAGATCGTATGCTTTTGGACAAGGATTGGCTCTCTCTCCTGTCTTTGTCGATGGAAGAACATCTCAATAGAAATGAATCGGATCACACGCCATTGATTATCACTTTCAAATCTGCTAATGTGCGTGGTCGTAAATCCTTTCGATTTTTGGACTTCTGGGTTACCCACAAGGAATTTTACACAGTAGTAGACAAAGCATGGCACTCGGTTCATCACGCCAATGCCCTAGTACGAGTATCAGAGAGGTTGGCAGCTTGTCGAAAAGCTTTATCTGCCTGGAGTCATGTTACTTATGGTGATATTTTCCAGCAAGTCAAGGTGGCGGAAGACACAGTACTTGCAGCTGAGATTGCTTATGAGCAATGTAACTCTGATTCCTCTCGAACCCAACTTTATAAGGCTCGTGCCTTATTGAAACAGTGCCTTTCGTATGAGGACTCTTATTGGAAGCAAAAGGCTCGATTGCGATGGGACTTGAAAGGAGATCGCAATACGACTTATTTTCATGAATGTGTTAATAGCAAATAAAGAAAGCTGAGGATCCATTCTGTCAAGGTTGATGGATGTTCCCTTTCTGAGCTGCATGATATCCAAGCCTCCACAAACGAGCATTTTGCAGCTCAATACAAGAGCACGACCACGGTTGCAGACGACGAGCTCCTAGACTGCATTCCCCTGCTGATTACTGAAGAGGACAATCAGGCATTGAATTCTAGTCCTACGAAGGAGGAGATCACTCAGATCATCAAGAGCATAGACTCTAGGAGTGTAGGGGGGCCAGATGGGTTTACTACGAAGTTCTTTACAACTGCATGGCATATTATTGAGGCTGATATCCTAGAAGCAGTGCAATTGTTTATGGACGGATTCCCTCTTCCCAGAGCAATATCAAGCACATCCCTAGTTCTGATCCAAAAGATTAAGAGCCCTATGACATGGTTTGATTACCGTCCTATTAGCCTATGCACAGTTATGAACAAGATCATTTACAAGCTGCTAGCTAACAGATTGGATCTTATTCTCCCTAGAATCATATCTCCAGAGCAGAATGGCTTTGTGAAAGGTAGAGAAATAATTGATAATATAATCCTTGCCCAGGAAATGATGAGTATGATGAAGATCAAAAATAGGGGAGGGAATGTAGCTATTAAACTAGATATGGCTAAAGCTTACGATCGGGTTGATTGGAGTTTCCTGATGAAGGTCATGAGAAAGTTCGGGTTCAATGAGACATGGATCAATATGATGTATCGTCTACTCAGCAATGTTTGGTACTCGACTATTATCAATAGGGAATCCTCGGGTTTTTTTTATGGTTTTAGAGGAGTTCGACAAGGCGATCCTATTTCTCCTGCACTATTTATCATTGCAGCTGAAGCCTTGTCTCGTAATCTCAAGAAACTATTGGAGCTACCTTCCTTTAATTATTTCTACTCTCCAAGTGGATGCCCAGCAGTGACTCATCTTGCATACGCAGATGATGTCTTGATCTTTACAGCGGGGGATGTCTCATCTATAAGGGCCTTGCGCTCAGTATTGATAAGATACGAAGCGACTTCGGGACAGCTTATTAATGCTTATAAGTCATCAATATATGTTCATCCGTCCTTCCCTTCCGATCGTGAAGCTGAATTGCGTGATATCACTGGATTCAGATCATCAAATCCTCCGTTTGCCTATCTTGGGTGCCCATTAATGTCAGGAAAGAAAAATGTAGGCCTGTTCGAAGACCTGATATCTAAGATCAGGAATATGATTGAAGGCTGGCAGCAGAGACTCCTATCATACGGGGGTAAGTTGGTATTACTCAAGTCAGTTTTAACATCCATACCAATGTATACTTTAGCAGCATGCAACCCTCCTAAGGCAGTACTCAATCAATTCGAAGTTATGTTTTCTAAATTCTTCTGGGATCGAAGGAGGGGATATATAAACACTCTTGGCTTAGCTGGTCAAAAATGGCACGACCTCAGGATGTAATGGGTCTAGGCCTTCGAAGCTTGGATGAAGTTATCAACTCATTCTCTACCAAATTATGGTGGAAAATGAAGACGCAGGAAGGCCTCTGGTCGATATTTATTAGAGCCAGATACTGCAAGGATACATGCCTAGATGCTATTCAAGAAAACTCTAATGCTTCTCATATTTGGAAGAGGATTCTAAAGGGGAGAGATATTTTAAATCATATAATTGTGCATCATCCTTCGGATCCTAATTCATGGCTATGGGCTCCATCAAGCTCAGGTGCGTTTTTATTATCCTCAGTATGGAGGCACACTAGAATTCCATTCAGTTGCAATACAAATTTTTCACATATCTGGAACTCATGTATTCCTATTAAGTGGTCTGTACTTGGATGGAGAATTCTGCATGATAGGCTTCCTACAGATGATAGTGTTCAAAAACTCGGATACCAGCTTGCTTCCCAATGTCATTGTTGTGCCCAACCCCAACAGGAAACTATTAGCCAATTGTTTAATGACGGCGAACTGGCGAAGACAGTGTAGAACCAGCTACAACAGGAATTTAGTATTCGAAGTACAGGGGATCGCATCTACAGATTGAAGAAGTGGTGGAGGCGGCCTACGATCCATCTTCGCGAAATCATAGTTGGGGCTACATGCTGGGTCCTATGAAAAAATAGAAATAAATGGCGCTACAAAACGTACAAGTACACTGCTGATCAAATTCTTGCTGAGATCCGAAGACAAATTCTAAAAGTTCTAGCTAGATGCAGGCACTCGAAGGCCTTACCAGTCTTTTTGCAATAAATGTTAGCTATCAATATTTTCTTTTGTAAGACTGAAGTTCATGATGAATAAAGGCTAGTTTTTTTTAATATATATATATATATATATATATATATATATATATATATATATATATATATATATATATATATAAGGAAGTATATAAGGGTATACGTGTGTGTGTATATATAAATATATATATAGGTGTGGGTGTGAATGTATTGTATATATATATATATATATATATATATATATATATATATATATTTTAATATATATATATATATATATATATATATATATATATATATATATATATATATATATATATATATATATATATATATATATATATATATATAAAAAATATATATATATATATATATATATATATTAAAAATATATATATATATATATATATATATATATTAATATATATATATATATATATATATATATATATATATATATATATATATATATATATATATATATATATATATATATATATATATATATATATATATATACCACAAATTCAATATAAACAATAAAATATTTTTAATATAATCAATATTTATAATATAGCATTATTAATTTATATACATATATATATAAATAATTACACTTAGATAGCTATACCTATATATATTTATATAAAGCCTAATTTGATATCAGGAATATAATCATATATATTCACATGTACATACCTATATAGCCTATAAAATTCCAAAATACATGTTTAAGGAAATATTCACTATAATTATCAAATAAAACATTATCGATATTTTTATATGGCAAATATTATTTATATAAAAACATTTACTAGACCACTACATAAATTAGAAGTACGCACATTCATACAAGGCATCTAGCGTCGTGAACGTCTTTGGTCGCTCTACAATATTACATGGGCCGGGTTTGGTTCGGGTCAAGTCCGGACCAGTTTGGTACAACCGGGTTACTTAAACGTCAAATAATATTAATAATTAAACTATTTATAATGGTCATGTCATAACTTGGCTTGGTTTTTCTAGTTAGGACATCCCTATGGCTCGACCTTCCCTACCAGAGCTAATACACTAGTCAAAGAACGCCTCTGCACTATCTGTGCCATGATTTCTAGTTACCTTGTACTCAAATTCCTAACCATGACTAAAATCATCTACTGTATTAATTAACTAATTAATTATTTATAAAATCTAAAAATCACTATTTAAATAAAATAAATAATAATGAAAATATTTCAAAAATTTTGGGAAGGGGAGCTACATGTATCCTTCGTTAACAACTTAGAGGATATATCATCGGTCATGGTAATATTAGATCCCCTCCTTATCCTTGCATCAAAAATATTTGTCTAGTCACTAACTTAAAACACAATCTTCTTAGAATAAGTCACCTCACAGATAATGGTTATGGGGTTAATTTCGTTAAACACAAATTCCTTATTTATGATAGCACTAGTAGTTTCGTAGTATATGAAGGCATTAGAGAAGATAACATTTATGTCTTTTATCTCGTTGAAGATACTAACCATGACAGGTGTTTAGTAGCAATGAATGATGAAAGTTGGCTTTGGCACATGAGACTTGGACATGTCAACATGGTCACCATCCATATGGATTTATTTGGTCATAGTAGAGTGGCTAGCCTTAGTGGAAAACATTATGCCTTTATTTTAGTAGATGATTTTTCAAGATTAACTTGGGTTATTTTTTCCGCAAACAAAAGTGATACTTTTCGTGAATTTGTTAGTTAAACGTGTTCAAAATGTGAAAGGAATTATGATGAACATGATTAGAAGTGATCATGGAGGCAAAATTTGACAATACCGATTTTAAGAACTTTTGTATTAAAAATGGTTTTGGTCATGATTTTGCTTGTCCTAAAACTCCACAACAAAATGGTGTAGTGGAAAGAAAGAATAGAATCCTCGACGATATGGCATGGGTCATGTTAAACAAATATAAACTTCCTCAATATTTTTCGACGGAAGCGGTTAACACGACATGTTTTATTATAAGTAGGGCCTTAATTCGACATATTTATAAGAAAACTCCTTATGAGCTTTGGTTTAACAAAATTTCATCTATTGAATATTTTTAAGTTTTTGGATGCAAATACTTTATCTTGAACACCAAAGATAACCTAGGCAAATTTGAAGAAAAGACCTATGAAGGTATATTCCTTGGTTATGCAATGCATAGTAAGGGTCACTACAAAAAAATACCCCTATTTTGCAACGATTTTAGTGCAACGCTTTTATGAATGTTGCTGGAATTATAATTTGCAACAGTTATGTAACGGTTTAAATACCTATTTCTAAATTAGATATATTTGTAATTGTTATAGATTAACCATTGCCTAATACATTTTTTACAACGGTTCATAAACACTTGCTAAACTTTTTTTCTTTTTTACAATGGTCAAGCAACAGTTTTATGAAAGTGTTGTCAAAGCAAGTTGAATGGGCAGTGGTTATGCAAGGGTTTTAAGTATTTGTTACAAATTTATTAATATTTTGTAATGATTACGTAAAGCCTTATAAAAAGGTTCATTGTTAGCAACAGTTGTGCAACAATTTTTACAACCTTTTGTGAGTGGGCTTATTATTTGTAATGATTGTACAACGATTTATGCTACCAGTTGCAACTTTTTGTCTAATAAGAACGTTTATGATAACCATTGTCAAAAGAATAAACAACTATTACAAAATATTAATCTTGCAAGAGTTTGTTTATAGTCATTGCAAATTCAATGTCCAATTTGAAATTTATTTATACACAAAAGGGATTTAATCATTAGAATTACTCGTATTAATTGATTCCTTGTTCGCTAACAAAAAATATTAGATAATATATTTAACATCGATCCAAAAGCTTCAATTAATGAAAATGATATAAGTACATATATATATTATATATATATAAGTATTTATATACAAATTAGCTTGTAGCCTAGTGATAGAGTGGATGCATATGATCTAGGAGGTTGGGAGTTCGAGCCCCATCAGAGGTAAAAAAAAGTATTTTTTATTGACTGTTGCCTATTATCCGAAACAATTTTTAACCGTTGCATGAAATATTTTAGGCAACAATTATCAAACACCGTGCTTTACTCAATATTATAATAGTTTGTTAATCGTTGCCAAATATATTATTGACAACACTATGTAACCGTTATGCATTAACGTAAGATCCGTTGCATAATACATTATTTGTACTATTTATAAAAATGTTGCAAAAACCTTCTATAACCGTTGCAAGAGAAATCTGCAACGCTCGAATTTATAATGGTTCCAATAACTGTTGCAGAATAATTTTGCAACGGATTATATTGCTTTTGCAATGGTTTTCGACCGTTGTAAGACACCCTGGTTTCTTGTAGTGGGTTTTCGTGTCTTTAACAAAAGAAGTCTTGTAGTCAAAGAGTCGATCAATGTCTCTTTTGACGAACTTAATACTTCTACATCTAGCTCCTTGACCGATGTTGATGACATCTCTTATGGCTTAGAAAATTCTTCTCTTGGAGACACAAATTCCTTCATCTTGTAATGAAGTTGAGATCTCTCCTCCTGAGAATTCTTTAACTATAGACTTCTCCAAATGGTCTCCTCAAAGATGGAGATTTGTCCTTCATCATCCCAAGGAACTCATTATTGGTGACCCCTCCTCACCGGTTAGTACCCGATCCTCTATACGAGATCACTGTGCAAATGTGGCTTTTATCTCTCAAATGGAGCCTAAAAACATCAATGATTCTTTTAATGATGAATTTTGGATGCTTGCAATACAAGAATAGATCAATTAATTCGAAAGAAACAACATTTGGAACCCGTTCCTAAGCCCCACAACTATCCTATTATTGGACAAAGTGGGTATTTCGAAACAAGTTGAATGAGCACTACAAGAAAAAGACCCTATAATAACGTTTGATAAGAGTTTATTACAACGGTTCGTTTATAAACGTTACAGAATTTTTGTAACAGCACATAATATGACGGGTATGAAGAATTTTGGCTTATTATATTGATTTATAGCATTAAGCGTTATATACTGTTCACACATATGTAACGCTATTACACGCAAACGTTATAAAAAGTGATAAAATTTTTGGAAAGCCCGCTCGAACTTGACCCCCAAATCAAAACCCTCGGTCCCTTCTTTTCCTCTCTCTCTCTCTCCCATTTTTCTTTGCATCTCCTCCTCTCCTCTTTCCCACTTCTTTTTCTTCACTTCCAGTATTTGGGGATAACGTCGTCGGAGGAGAACGACGAGGAGCATAGCGAGAGGTACGGTGTTTCATATACTTCATCCATTATGGTTAGGGTTTTGATTTTGATTTTTTTTTTTGTAGTGAGGATGCTGCGAAGGATGCTCTAATCCACCACTACACCCACGTGGCCAGCAGATTCTCCGCAAAGCTTACGGCCAAGCAGGCCGAGGAGCTCTCCAGTAATACTCTTCCTCTCGTCCTTACAAAGGACTGCTCTTGATTTCTTGATTAATATTAGATGCACTTGTAGCTTCTCAATATATGCGAAATTTCCAACTTTTTTTTCCATCTTTATAAGATTTTTTTCGTTAGCTGATGCTTGATTTTGTGATGCTTTATTACGAAGATTGCTGTAGTTGTCTTTACTTTCAGAATATAGTCATTGGTTGATCTTGTGTTGGTTCTTAGTCAGATTGCCTTATTGATTCATTAGAGATTCATAGCGTTGCTCAGCGTCGACGTCAACGGCTACGTGACCTCCCGGCCGCAGCAGGTTCCCCATCGCGGCTCCATCGCGGAGAGTACCAATTTGTTGCATACTTGATACTCCTAACGTGCGGAGGAGAAATAATTAGTTATTACCTATGTGAGAAATAATCAGTTATGTCTGACTCTTAAGGATTAGAGCTTGTTGGAAGATGAATGTGAAGTGTTTGATAACATATATTGATGAGTCTTCTCAAATAATTGCTACCTATACCCATCTGCATTTTAAGATGATAGGAAGCACACGAACATGATACAAGAAGCAGAATATGTGCATTGAAGTGAATTTAGAGAGAACATTTTGTTGCATCTTAGACGGAGAAAGAGGAGAAACGAAGATGCGGCTTCAAGGTTAGGATCCTTAGAAGATATATCGATGTCATTTCTTGATATGGTGACTAAGATGATATCATTTGCTACATTTTTAAATGGTAGGCCTATTTCACTCTCAATTGTCAGTACCCATTATTCCAAAACAAACTATGGCCAATCCTCTCAATATCTTTGAGTGTAGATTGGGCTATAGCTGATTAAAATCCTCCAGAACCCTGTGTGGGACATAATTACCACCCACTCTCTCAAAACAATACCTAATTGTGTTTTTTTATTGTTGAATACTTGAATTGAAGGAATGCATTACTTGATTATAGATGTCCAGTTTACTTGATTTTTTTATTATGCCAAGTCCCTCTCATATTTTGGTCTTTAATATCTAGTTTTGATTTTCAAGATTTATGGAAATGTCCGCATTACTTGATTATAGATGCAAATGAAATCCCATACTATGGCAACTAGAATGAAATATTTGTAGAAAATCCATTAATATATAACTTTCTTTTCCATATTTATGAGAAAGGGTTTGTTAAATACTAATTTATTTGTTGGACAATTTAATAGGTCATGCGAGGAGACAATTTTATAGGAGAAAACTTTGACATGAGGAGGTATCAATGTTTTGATACCTCCTATGTATGACAAGTGGGACCCCCTCTCACTTCGTACTTGTCATACAAAGGAGGTATGAAAACTTTGATACCTCCTTTTGTATCAAAGTTTTACTTAATTTTATATATGGACCACTTTGGACCCATTTCTTGGAATCAACAGGTACATCACAGGACACTCACTATCTTAAATCGTTTAACTGAATAATTGTCAACACAAGTTTTATCATCTTCATTATTTATTGGGGATGTATTTCGTTTAATTAGCTCTTTCGGAACTGCGTGTTGGTGTCACAACGATAAATTGGTTAGTTGTTACTATGATTATGACACTTGCCAATAATTTTAGAGGGTGGTTACTGACTTGCATAAGCTTATACCAGAAATCTCTTATGACAGACAAACTGAACTACACATGCTCTGGCTTACCACTTGCTGATCAATGAATAAACTGCACATAACAAGGCAGCTACTTTTAGGTACAAATAGTTCCATGCTTATATATGTTTATACATGTATCCTTCTTTGAAACATGCTGAATGGCATTCTCGATCGGTAACATCCTCGGATGGCTTACAGTAGAAATTATAAGACGTGAGCACCACTAGATACCCCATCGTTGCCAACCGCTCTGTTGGTAATTAATCATCTTATGTTTTCTTTGAAATATGCTGGATTTTTTTGTATGACATACATAAATTTCTTCATTCTAAATTTCATTAGCTGGTAATTGATCATCTTATTTTCTTTGAAACATGCTGGTAATTAATAATCTTATATTTTCTTAGAAACTTGCTGGACTACTTGTATGACATACAAATTTTTTTCATGTGGATAACATATCATCGTCAACTGCTCTGTTGGTATTGACCAGAGCGCTACCTAGGAAACCTTAACAGTTTGCATTTTGCTATCATTGTAAAATGTGATCTTCATTCTTTAGGTCTTTGTACATGCATATATACCAAAATGGCTATATCTAAATGTCGGTACCCATTGCTATTCCAAACGAGAAGCTTCTTGGTATCAAATGGTTGGTTTATGTCAATATTTGGGACCCTGTTAGACTGAATTTTTTGGTAATAATACAAATGGAGAAGCTATCATCTGAACTTGCTTGCACTTAATAAGGGTGATAAGGATTAGGTTGGTTGACTACTCAGTTCTGTAGTTGGTTGTTCTTCCTACATCTGAAGATGCAACAATGGTGGAAGTTGAAGATCTGAGACCATGTATCTAACTCACTCCTAGTTATTGTAGTTGTCTAGTGTATGTTAACATTAAAATCCAAAATTTTGTGTTTGCACACATTGTTCTAGTTCCTGGGTCTATTGTATCTTGTCTAACCTTACATTAAGCTCTGAGAATATTCTCCTATAGATAGAAACTGGTTTATCACTTTTTGTGTGGAATAGTGCTTACATCATAGTTGTTTTGGTCACAGTTAATCACCTCATTTCTACTTGTTACAGAGATGCCTACCTTAGCCCTTGGAATAACATTTCTTTTCAAGGCTTTCAGATATTCGATTATGAATTCTTTC